>CM046877.1:380866669-380891669 GCA_025667525.1 Glebionis coronaria | reverse complement strand
TATTAAATTACAGTACATGTTAATTTTTTTTCTAAAACGACATCTTAATTTCACTGAAATTCGACCCTTGAGTTATACTATTTATGACGGGCAGGCTTCGAGACCCGGACCACTAAGAGAAACTTTTAAACTCATGATTTCGCACTAAAAAGAAATTATAAATTTTTGTTTCTTGCAAGACTTAACCCATAAAGCAGTTGGCTAAATTACATGTTAATATGTTAGCATATTTGTTGATTATGTTAATTTTAAGTTTTAAAATTCTTAAGATTTATTTACATTTAGGAATTATGAGTATTTGTTTTTCATGAAATCGTGATAATATTTTACTGAATGTTACCGAAATGTTGATAATGATGAAATGACCGATAGTTTTTCCTCAAGATATAATTGAAAACGTTGTTTGAAAGTGTATGATAAATCGTAATTCGAAGTTCGTATCTTATAGCGTAAAGTTTTACTCCATATTAACTAATGGAATTTTCCGTGAGTATAAGCGGCCTAATTTTTCTCGATTACAAATTTCAAGAAACAATAGTATCTTGTTGGCTTATAAGGGGCATTTTTCTGTTGCTTCGCTCAGGGCATCCAAAAAGTCAGGACGGCCCTGGTGGAGAATCTAGAAATTTTGAATCGTAATGCAAGGATATACATGAACATAACGATAAAACCTCATTCTCCCACAAAATTTTTCAATACTTCATGTAGATCAGTTGGTAATTGCATCCCTTCCCACACGAACTTTCATAAGCGAAAACACCAGCACCAGAAACTTCATATGTCCCGCCTTATGTTATAAGGGTGGTCGGTTGTAGTGCTCGTCCTTATGACAATGATAATTATCATTGTGTATAATCAACTTCAACCTGTTGTACTCATCCAGTTAACTCAAAAATGATAATATATGTTTTCTATTTTCAGCCAACAAAATGAGGGAAATAATAATTTTACACATAAGCTTGTTTTGTCGAGTATTCATATTTATCCTTGATTAAGTCTACCGTATAATGAGTGTATATTAGGATGTTGAAAAGCAAGAAATCCATACACCTGCGATGTATAGCAGTTCCAAGGAGAGAAGGCTTGAGACCATTATATAGCCCTTCAACGCCCTCGCTGTTGTTGCGTATAACCTGTTCGAAAAACACAAGTCATCAGTTTAGGAGGATTCTGGAATAATCATACACAAGTAGTATGTGTCAAGATTAGTTTTAATTCAACTTTTTAGCCGGTAAATCTTTCAGTTAACACGTGTTATAGCCTCGGAAATTGAAAAGTATAAGCAATTCAAAACAAAATTTTAAAGCGTTTCCCGTCAATGAAATAAACTCAATTGATACCTCGAAAAATAGATGCAGTTGACGTGGTTCCAAAGAGACCAGATGTCATTGTTTGGATAACTCAAGAAAATCACCCAACCATGAAAACTCCCTCGAATAAGTCTACCCTGCAACTCGAGAATTCGACATTGACATTGCGACTGCTGGTCATGTATTGATTAGAAACCCTGCAGCCCGTCGTCATCTTCGCTTTCCACCAACGCCCTTCAATAGAAGTAGTGTGTAACTCCTTGAGTTTGGTGTTGTCGCTCGCATTTCTGTTGTATCTCTGAATATGAGCAAAGCATAATCTGCAATTCCATTACTCCGTATAAAAATAGATTAGTTGGTTTCTACTATTGAAAATCAGATAGCCGGTGTTTAATAGAGACGTAACAGACATCAACTTTCTCCTACTATGACTAAAATTACATTCTGTTTACTTAGACATCAACTTTCTAAACTGGAAATTAGCGAAAACTATAAACTCTATTAAAACATTAAGAAGTCTCGATAAAACTTTAAGTATTCTGAATTCATCTCAAAACACAAACATGTAATATTCATCTCATTCGAATATAAACTAAAGTGGATAATAAAGTAACTGATATATGAAGAAATGCTTAGCCAACGGGCTCTTTTGACTCTGCAGCGCTCTTTTTACACGGAAATCGATTACGGAATTTATACTTTACGAATTTAAAGTTGTTATCAATACTCACTGCTTTACACATTCTATCTGATTTCTCATGTAACTTTGTTTGTACCTTGATAACGACGTGAAGGTCAAGTGGGTTGACCCATTCCACAGCTTCTGGCCATAATACCTTCAACGCTTAGCTCATCTTCATCCAAGATGGATCTGTTACATACCTTTCTCCTCTGGTGGCTTGTATCACTATTACCTTGCACAACTTCCTACTTCCTCCACTGAGGTCAGGTTCACTTGCATTGATGAAGACCAACTAATTCAATAGATATACATGGATAACATGAATTAGCGTACATCACAAGCATTAGGATATATTATCACCTTGACTTTGTGTGAAAGGAATTTACCTTGTGTAACTTAAGACTCTATGTTGTCTGGGGTCACCTGTTTGGGATACCGAATAACCTCTATAAGGAACTTCAGAAAGACCTCCCTGGTATCATATTTTGTAAGAACACAATGAAACACTCTAGCATAGTTTTGAGCTAAGGAAGAGAATCATTTCAGGCTCTCAAGTTGCTCATTCAGGTTACAAAAGAAGAGAATCATGTTGGACAACAAAAGTCGTTCATTAAAGTCAGAATAACAAAAAGGCCAACAGTTTTTCATTATCATTCAACAAAAGCATATCATAGCAATGAAAACTATTTATTTAAGACACTAATTACTTGCTGCAATTTGGAAAGAATATGGAAAATAAGATTCAAGCCTTAAGACAGAAAATGTTAAATATCTTTGAATTATCAACTACTAACCCATTAGCATAACAATCTGAATACAACTACATAATGAGCCATTATTTTGGGTACAGATCCCAAATGACCCACACACCCCATAAATGCTGCATTCATCTTTGGGCTCCTGCCATTCTGATACCCACTTGTTTTTCGATTCTTGCAGACCAAAAGGTTGTATATAATCATTAGTAAGGCTTAAGCACCGTGTATGATTTGTAATATTATGTATTATTAGGCGAGATAATTGTAATTAGTTTTTCAATTTTAGAGTTTGATAGCAACTTAAATGCCTTGGATAAAATTTGGATCTCAACAAAGCTGTTCTTAGACATGTTCTCACTTCTCCAAAGATAAGTAGTTGATCCATTTAAAACCGAGTACCTTTTTGTGCCTAAATCGGGTTGAAACTCAAAGCTTCAAGATCCTGGGTCATCTGGTTGTATGGTTTATACATCCAGCCATCGTCATACCAGGAAGAAATGTATCTGTGTGAACCTTATTGGTTATCATTTCCAACCTGTTTACGACTCCTAGCAGTGGATTTAGCAGATAAAAGCATGTCTGCAGATGGCGCTAAAAAGGAAAAGGAAACACTTTTAAAACAAATCAATTCATAAGGCTTTAAAAAACATTTGGGGAAAAAAAAAATAATACCCACTTTCCGAACGACCAAGAGTGACTACTATAGGCTCACGATCCAAAGTCTGTGGTGTACGGTGACATATGTGCCGATAACTGTGTATTTGGTTGTTGCGGTAGACTCGGGGTGCATTTGAATGCAATTTTGGTTTCCTTCTATTGCTACCACACTAACGAAAATGACAGCTTCACGTGTGATTTCTTCAAGGTTTGATGTTAAGTAGCTAATAATAATGACAACTTTCTTACCCATTATCTCGACACCTGATCAAATCAATAACTCAGCACATCCCGCCCAGATACTCCTAAGTAAATAACAGATGCTCTAAATATTGAACAATTAGGGACTCATCCGGGACTTGTAAATTTCCTTACACGGTCCATTACTAAGCAAGTTAAACACTCTCGTGCAATGCATCGAACTATAGGGCATTAGGTATGAACTGATTCGTTTTGCATAAAGAAAAGTAGGTAATTACCTCAATAATATTTTCAATTGTAATCATAGTCATGTCATTATTAAATTAAAAAATGCTGAAAAAAACATGGCAGATCACTAACATTTAAGATGTTGTTGATTGAGGGGGCAGGGTATAGTTGTGAACCTGCATGCAAACCACTATTGACAATGAATCACAACATAGTTGTGAACCTGCATACAAAACATTATCGAAAAGTATCATAATATAAGATGTTTGGGTTCAAAACGTAACAGAAGTTATTTCCTCAAGTCAAATTTAATGAGTTTTTTAATCATACTTAGCATTCGAACATGTTTAAAGACCAAGACAAGAAACAGTGGCTAACAGGTTGATCAAAACAACCCATTTTCCACTTATACGAATATACGTGAATCTTTTGCCAATAAAAACGGCTAATGCTTGCGAAAAGAAGTGTGCTAACTTAGCATCTTGCGACGAAAAATGCTAGGAAATTTTAATCACTTGATCATAATCGGTTTTGCTTATAAATGGACCACCTGTCAAATTTGCAGTAGTTACTGTAAATCCATATTTCTTTAACTCAAAGCTATGTCGCCAGGTGCTAACTAAAGATTTATTTAAGGCTAAAATAATTATTTTAAGCATGCTTATATATGTAGTAGTTGATATGAAGTACAGAGGTGAAGTTGCAAAGGAGTTAAACCCTCTGTGGATTGATGGACCTGTCATCATGGCTCTATATATGAGCACGGTACAGGTGATAACATCGCTCTATATTTTTAGCTTAAAAAACAGTCGACCTACTGATGAATTCACCAATGGTATACGATGTTGCTTCTAGAAAGCTCAATGAAATAATTTGAGTTCGTTTATGGACGCATATACTTGACTTCTGAAGTTTATGATATATATAGAAATTTCAAAATGAATTTGTAACGCTATTCTACTATGGCTGGTACATAGATATACAGACTATGTGGAATCATTAATCAATATGGCCTTCTCACTAACCAACTGAGCTAGTTCAGTTGGCCACCAAGGGTAACCTTGAGGAGGTATTCTTGAAGAGGTCTCGAGTTCGAGTGTCACCAAAAACCTTCAGGGGCCTGAATTAAACAGAAGCAGGAGTGGGGTTTATCCTCTAAGGAGAAGGTTCGAGGCTTATGTAAGCTCGAATCACTAACTACTAACTCTCCGTTCAAAAAAAAATATGGACTTCTCACTACAAATTCATCAGCTTTTTAAAGAGGGCCAACTTTAATTAGATTCTTGTATTCTAATTGAAGGAGTTGCCACAAGTCATGATGTTTGTAGGCTCAAATCCAGGATTTTACCTATATACTGAGTGATGTCTGTAGGTGGATTAAGGTAGATACGAAACACAGTCGAGTCGATGTGATCGCCATTTTTTCTTGGTCATCAAATAAATGACAATGAATTTAAATGAACCTTAACGTATTATACAAAGGACTATTTGATTTTTCAAAGTATGGTTTACTTCTATATGGCTTTCCATTATATTTGGAATTTAAATTTTTGTCAAGGTGGATGATGTATCTGTACTTAATTGTGTATTAGTTCAAAAGCTTGTAACCACCAAAGTTTATGCTTTTCTTCAAGTTTGAATCTTATACTTATGCATTACTTAATGAATAGCTTTTTATATTTGACGAGTTATTTTACAGGAGTCGGTCGAAAGTTACATATTCGAGCGTTTTTGTTAGATTCATGGGAAGGCAATAGATATTGTAGTGTATGTTATATCTACATGGTCAGAGAATAGCTTATAAAGTCATAAGCCAAATATAAAGGATTTAATAAAAAAAAAACCCTCTAATAAGCTGATAAATGTACTTAAACACTTCAATGAGGTTCTTTTTCTTTTCTAAATTAGCTAATAAGGAAAAAGTTCTGATATAGATTACCTTTGCAATATGCAAACCAATAAATGCAATCAAGTTTGAAGGTTTCATAGCATTTTGTAGCAGCACATTTCAACAACACGTATACGCTTCCTGAGGTCAGCATCCTTGTATTGAAAATGATTTGCCATATCAAGTGCCACTGGGATAAAAAATAGCTAAGAAGATTAGCCAAGTGATGCAGTAAATAGATAAATAGTTTTTTTTTTTTGAACGGCAGTTTGGTGCAGCGGAGTATCTTGCGTGCCACCGAGGCACCAAGTCTCTCGACCCGAGTTCGAATCATCTCACGAAGAGAATATCAACCCCATGCTAGCCATCCAGTTTCCCATTAAGGGGCTTCAAGGCATTGCGATGGGATTCAAACCCTGCTGCCAATTCTGGGAAAATCCCCCATATGGGGAATGACAAAGACTATAACCAAATGCATCCATCCAACTGAGCTAGACTTCATTTGCAGTGATAGAATGATTAAACTAACCTGCTAGCAAAGCTAAAACGTGGGCCATTGAACTACTCTAAGGCTAGGATATGAAAAATATGGAACCAACATCAGGTGCCAAACAGCCTTTCTTGTCCCTTATGAGATCTTCATGGAAACTACATAAAAATTCATTCCACAATTGTGCGAATTTTGCAGCTTCTGTTCGCTTGTTAGATGTAACCTATATGTATAGTTGAAAACATTATCATGTATCTATCTGCAATATGTATCATATGTTTTACGCGTTACAAATTGAACATAACCTGAATGTATTTAAATCTTTCAAATAAGACATACCTAAAGAAAGGGAATAATACATATCTGTTATACGATTTAAACTTTGTAATTCGCTCGATGTACCATTCTGCCTCAGACATGCGTGCGTTGCATGTGTCGCTAGAACATGGAGTAACGCAATAGGAACATGTTCGGATATATTATTGACCTGCCTGATTGTATGAGAGCCTGCAAGACAGCAATCATTTCAAAATTCAGTTATTAGACTCATCACAAAATGGTCAAAATTTCTAGAAAGTTCTTTCAGCTGAACTGTATGCAAGACTGTTTTTTTAATTGAAAACCAATTACATCTAGTTTCTTATCCAACTAAAATCAGTCAATATATATCAGTCAACCAAAACCGAGGTTAAATTTAAAAGTTTCAGATATCCCTTTGATTAGATGATCATCCATACTAATTTTTCCTAGTGACTTTATCACGTCCCGTTCTTAATTTGTTTCCACAAAGTATATAAGAATCTGGCCTCAATCCATCATTTCTCTTAGCTGGTGTAAGACGTCGTAAGATCATCTTCAGGATGTATTGCAAAAATTAAAACCTAATTTGTTGTTTTCACGTCCCTTTTTAATTTTCTTTCTTCTTAATGGGCTTCACTTGTAGAACCGAGATAACAACTCTCTATTTTAGTTTCAGCTAGTCAGTCATAAATGTTACGAACTTGAAAGACGAAGAAAATAAAAATATTAATTTTTTAGTTGCATTGGATCTAGTTGCAAAACAATAATATATTCTGACCCTGATTAGTAATCTACAACAACTTTTGTTAAAATTATCGATATTATTGTTCATAAACCTAGAAGGACCAAAACAAAACACTAAAAAATTACATGCATGGATAGCATATCTAATCTTAGTATTGGTTTTTAAAGAATAGGCTTAGTACCTATGTTCTGCTCAAAAATGGCATACCAACAGCTTTAACAGGAGATGATGAGAGACTGCCGATTATAAAAATAGTCTTCCGATTCATGTTGTCGCTTGCAGGAGGTAGGAGGAAAAATTTCACATGGTCGCACTTCATTAGACATGCCTAGAGAAGAGAAAAGAAGGGCTCTTATCTTTAATTAATCCATCTAAAATAACATAATTTCGCTTTAAAAAAATTGGAAAAAAGGTAATGACATGTGGTTTGTCCAGAAATGGCCAACCGAAAGTCAATTGTATGCATGGATCTACTATGAGCTGGAAACGACGACTTTACATGCCCGTCTGATTGAACATACTAACCAACATACGTGCTTTCATTCATCGAAGCTTGACTTTTTAAACCACTATCACAGGCAGAGGTTGACTGGAAATCTTGTGCGCTTGAACTTTGAGTGATAACATGACTTTTTAAAACCCTCCAAAGTTCAGGAAGGGTGGCTACTTCAGACGTAGACTGATTGAGCGCCCTGGGCTGCAGGCCTAAGTCAAAAGGAAAAACAAATACGAAAGTTAAAAATATTTAGTGGTACTCCGTAATATATATTTCATTGCGGTAGTGAATAACTGAAGTTAAAAGGATGGTACAAAAACTTTTGTTTGCTGCACATATTTGCACATAGTTAAGTACTCAATCCATCCTAAACTCATAAATCTCAATGTTAGCACCAACTACTAATATCATATTTAAGCTTAAATATTTTACAAATATATATGAAATCATATTTTAAGTAACCTAGTTTAAATATTTTACTAATTTATATGAAATCATTATCAAGTGGTGAAGTCATTTGTCGTCTTTTTTATTCATATTTAATCTACTATTATTTACGAATGGAATGTTTTTGTTCGGGTTTTGTGATTATAGCTTGTGTGGTCAACTTTTCAGGTGTTTTGCTTATCAATTACAGTACGTCTTACGTCATGTACACTCAGTGACGAAGCCAACAATTTAGTTACATGTGGGTCAAATAACAAATGAGCGTCCGAAAAGTAAGATCGCTAGAGAACAACTATATTGTAAGTTTTGTTGAAATTAGCCATGTTTAAGAAAGAAAAAAAGGGGGGTTTCTGTATATGACCCTCAGAACTACGTTTAAAAGTTATAAAAATGCAGAAGCGGTTGCACGTTTTACAGGTCAATAGTAGGGCAGGCAGTGAGCTGTTTATCGTTAACATACAAACATTCCGTGCATGTCTAAATTACCAATAGAAATTGCAGTAGTACTACGCTGGTAGCTGCAACCATCTTGTGGTCTTTGTTTCCATTGCAGGCTTGACAACAATCCTTGCCTTAGCATCTGGTTTGACTTTCGCAAATTCCTTGGGATTAGCTACCGCTTTCGCCTTTTAGCAACAATATTATTAGCATGCATTTTCTTTGAGACGTCTTCTTTTTAGGCTTAGCATCAATGTAAAGTGACAGCACATATACTGGTTGGCATTTAGTGGTGTGTGGGGGACTAAAGTGATGATTGAATATAAGCATTATCAACCGAAGCTTGTAAACATAAGGTACGCACCTCATCATCATCAGAAAGTGAGAAAGACAGCAGAAAGTGACCCTCTTGCTGATGAAGTGCAAAAACTGATCGGTTATTTAGTAACAGACTATTCCTTGAAAATAAGAATATGCGTGAGTTATATATAGTATATATATTAACAATAATAATCTTCACTGTATGTCTATACATAATTTGCTTAAGCCAATCCTTAGCAGCTAGTTTGGCTTTTACAAATGCATTAATGAGAACTGCGTCCGGTCTCAAATAAGCCATTTGAAACATCAATAGCTGCAATTAAACGAATCAGATACTCTAGAGGTCATTTCACATACGAATCCAAACACTATTTCCTACAATCAATATAACTATTTAACTCCAATTATAACGTACTCTCACATACAAAACACAATGCCAAACACTCCCATAGATAACATAATCATAAGTACACAACATACCAAAACCTATAGTTAATCTTTCTATACCAAAAGTTTCATATAGAGCTATATCGAGTAAGAAGACAGGAAATTAATGCTTTAAAATGGTACACCTGTTATCTAATGTCCAATCTTCTGAGCAGCATTACAACCAGGTTGCAACTTGATTTGCACCAGGTTCAACTCCAACCTCAGCCATTATACCAACCGCATCCTGAGCAGGCGAATGCCTTTGCTTTAAACTCTGAAATATGTTCAAACACATATGAGATGCAATTACGATTAAAAATTAAACAATGCAAAGGAGATAGCAAGCGCACATGCCTCTCATCCAGATATTACAACCACCCTTTCATCAGATTCAGGGGTTGTGTCGACTATTTTTTACATATACACTCGTTTAGGGTTTTGAGAAGAAAAAATATATAGTATAAGCAACGATCGTGTCATGATATGCCTCTTATGTTATTTGGGTTTTGAAAAAATAATGCATACGAAGGAGGCGTAATAATGTGTGTTTTTTTTTTGCTGTTAATAGATTTGGGTATTCATCTCTTGTTAATTTAATTCCTGGCAGAATGGCAGAAGAAGTAGGCGTAAGATAGATATGCTTTTATTAATAATTATTTACAAAGTTTATCACAAATGTTGAATTGCCTTGGCGGTTTACGTGGTATGTCTTGTGCGTAATAACCCGAGTTCGAAGCCTGGCAAGTTACTTTTTGTCCGAATTATTATAATACGAAAATTTAACAAAAAATTTAAAAAAGGAAAGTGATGACGTGAATTAATGAAATGCTTATGTGGCATATCCCTCCTCTTATATATAATGTAGAGATATATATATATATATATATATATATATATATATATATATATATATAGGGTGGAGATACAATAGAAAGCCCCTTAAAATAAAAAGCCTAGGAAGGAATCTCAACCATTGGATTTGATTTTAATAATAAAAAAAGTGGAATGGCAACATTGTAATTACTTGGAACTTTAGGGGCAAATCGGTATAATAACACCCCAACCACTCCAGTCTCTCGTTTAACCTCGAAATAACTGACACTGTCTCACAAATCACCATCATTTCTCTCTCAAAAATAATTCAAGCTGTATTAATTTATCTCTTAATCTCAAATGCCCCAACGATGATTACTACATCTAATTCTTACTTCATCGATCTGATACCGCATCGATCTTCACCACACTGATGTGTTACCATATCGATATTCACCACACTGATCTGTTACCACATTTATCTTCACCACGCCGATATGTTACCACATCGATCTTAGGTATTTTACTACACTAATGGTATAGTTCTTACAGCCTCGTAAGTATATCTTTGATTAACAATTTGTTTATCTAACGATTTTTGTATTTTTTATTGATGTAGGGGTGTTATATTCAAAGCGTTTTGATTCAAACTAACATAACATTTTATTTTAGACATAAGACAATGTAGGACAAGTAGATACAAAATATGTTTAAAAAAGTTGCTTGCAAGGTGTTCGATAAAATGTCTCATTAAGACTCTATTACTCCGACGCGTGAAATTTACATTGTGATGCAGTGTGTTTTTGTTATGAAGAACCATGTATGCATTTGTGTAACTGATGCAGTTTCTGTAAGGAAGTGATGCAGTAAGTATGTAAACCATAAGGTTAGATTACGATACACGCGGTGTGTTTTAGGCATTAATAAGTGTGAAAACACTTATTCTTTTACCACTTATTTCCAATAATAACAAGACCAAAACGTGTGATTTATGTCGTAAAAGTCGGAATTATGCGTGGTTTGTGTTTTTGTTGTGTTTTAGGACCAAAAGATGAAAAAGGAAGAAAACACGGGCTTTCACGGGCTTTTATCGAAGAAAACGGGAAAAGACGAAGTCAAAAGATCAAGAGTGCTTAAAGAACGGATGTCCAAGACCTATTCTGAAGATTTATCGAAGAACAAGTCTAAAGACGGAAGTTTAATGAAGTCAAAGAACTCGAGTCTAAATAAATGAAGAAATGTTAAGACGAGTTTAATTAATCCCGAGACGACATCGAGAAAGACCAAAATGAACTTAATCGAGTCGAGAAGAAAAGAAAGAAGAAAGCACCACACATGCCTCCCACTTCCCTATAAATACCCTCCTAATCACATTAGGAGGGGAGTTAGCTAGTTTTTATTTTTCAAGTTTTCTTTCTAGTTTTTAGAGAGAGAAAGTCTTAAACTTTCTCTCACTAGATTTCATTCTCTCTTTTAATCTTTGAAGATTAAACATCTTGTATTGCTTATTTTCATTAATCAAGTTCGATTTTTAAGCTTTTAAATCCTTATTCTCATTCTACACTTCTTGATTTATTCTACCCTTGATCCGAATTGCATACTTCATGCGTGTGATTTTATGATTTTGTGATTAAAGGATTGTTCTTCTTGGTTTACACATAAGTTCTTACACGTTTAGGCCATAAGCTCATAATGCTTATTGGCTTATTCGAGTTCTAGCTTATTGACTTTCGGATTTCTTCAAGGTTTTTAGTAGTTTTAAGTGCATTTCATAAAGTTCTTGATTTTAAGTTTTGAAAAGTCATCAAATTTAAGCTTTTTGAATTGTTTGAAATTCGTTTAGAGTAGCTTATTGCATTTGCTTATTGAGATTCACTCTTGTCACCAATTTCGGAAACAGTTACCTTCCATCGCAATCCTAGGGTTTTGGTACACATCCCGACGGCTTATACACTTTCCGATAGGTTTTGGTATTTGATCGCAATAACCCAATAGGGTTATACTTTGCGATCGGTTGGTAATTACCCCTTATTCCGATCTGGGTTGCGATCGCTTATTGCGATCGCATATTCCGACGGGATCAAGGTCTTGGTTAAGACGAAGTGTTGCCCATTTTTCGATAGAGTTATTGCGATTGATGCACATTGCGATAGTAAGCTTTCCGATAGATACTCATTGCGATAGACCTTGCATAGTTGTATTCCGATGGGTATTGATCTTAATTATTCCGATAGGGATTTTGATAATTATTCCGATAGATGCTATTTTGGTGATTCCGATGGACATGAATTGTTTTATTCCGATTGATTAAGTTTTTAAGTTTTTCAAAGCTTTAAGTTTCAAGTACTTTCTTATTTAACTTTAACTTTAATTTTGTCCAAGTTTCAAATTTACTCAACGACACTTTAATTACTTGCTAATAGTTCAATTTAGACAAACAAACCAAACCATTGATTCACCAAAAGACGATTGAGTCGCACTTAAGACCGGTTTTCAATTCGAAAGGATTCGGATGATAAGATTTTATACCTAGCCAAAAGCGAAGTATTAAATGGCGCCGCTGCCGGCTCTTTTCGTTACGATAAACGGTTTCTAGTGAGAGACGCATTGAATTTTGGGATCCGTTCTTTGAACGTTATTTTCCTTGCTTTAAAAATTTTCAAAAATCCGTAATAAATATAAAACTCTTCAAAAATACAAAAAGATTGAAAAATCATTAAAAGCAATTCTTTTCCAAAGGTTTTGCACCAAAAAGATTATATAGATATTCTTTGTGTATATTTTTCTTTTGCAGGTGTATGCGTACTAGATCTTCGAACTATTCTGAGCCCGAGACTCGTGAAGATTTAGATATGGCTGGTGTTAACAACAACAATAATCACCTACCTCAACACAATTTGAATAACAACAACAACAACAACAACAATGTCCTCTTACCTGATTTACGAACGATGGAGGAATTGTGCCAACCCACCATGAACGGATGCGGAGGCCCGATTGCGCCAATGCACGTCACGGCTCAGGAGTTTTCGTTGAAGCATCACATGATCCAACAAGTGCAAACGAACCCATTTTGTGGAATTCCGGATGATGATGCCAACAAACACCTCGACAAATTCATTACCATGACCCAAAGCATGAAGTGCTCCGGTGTTTCTATGGATGACCTTCGCCTCCAACTTTTTCCACACTCGCTTTCTCACCATGCCGAAAAATGGTTTGACCGTCTTCCTAAGAATTCTATTCATACGTGGAATGACATGACTCAACGCTTTTTATCGCGCTACTTTCCCCCATCCATGGTCACTAGCCTTCGTAACCAAATCAGTGGATTCATGCAAGAGAATGATGAATCGCTTTTCGATGCTTGGGAACGGTACAATGATTTGATCGACCGCTGTCCTAATCATAATATGCTCCCCGTCACTCTCATTGACACCTTCTACAATGGTCTCACTTTTCGTGATCGTGACACGATTAATGCCGCCGCTGGTGGTACTTTTATGAAAAGGAGACCGGAGGAGTGCCGAGAGTTGATTGAAAACATGACTACCCACCACAAGAATTGGGATTCATCCGCATCCTCAAGATCTAATCAGAGAGTCAATGTTTCATCTACTTCTTCCACCACCAACATGTCCGTTATGGAACGTGCTATTCTTGATATTAATAAAAGTCTCCAAATTTTGACTTCTAACCAAACTCAACAAGCTAAAGCCGTTGCTATTTCTTGTGACACATGTGGTGGTCCTCATTCCTACAATGAGTGTCCTTCTACTCACGGAAATTTTTCAGAGGACGTTAACGCAACTTATGGTACTTATCCCATGGGAGGCTATCAAGCCCGCCCTCAAGGAGACCGTGGCTTGCTAAGTTATCGTTCCAACAATTATCTTGCTCCTCCCGGTTTCCCTCCTGCAAACCAGAACCAACAACAAAGCTACAACCAATCCCAACCTCGTGCTAACAATCAATATCAATCCCAACGAAACCCTTACCCAACTCAAGGAAATTCTCAAGCTTACCAAGCTCCACTTCTCAATCAACCAATGGCAGTGAATCCAGAAGTCGAGACATTCATGAAGACTAATCGGGAGCTGGTGACGAATCTTCAGAGTCAAGTCCGCAACTTGAAGGGAGAAATGACAAAACAAGGGAACGATATTCGAGCCGAGCTAAGGAATGATATGGCCAAACACAGCAATGAAATTAATGCCAACATGCAAAACTCTTTTAATAATCAAGCGGTTCACCTTCGTGATATGATTGGTTCGCTCATCCAAGGTAATCAAACCTCTTCTTCGGGTACTCTTCCGAGTAACACCGTTGCGAATCCAAGAGGGGAGATGAAATCAATCACCACTCGTAGTGGAAAAGGTTATATGGAACCCGAACTTCCTACACCTCCACCCGTGATTGTGAACAAGGAAAAAGAACAACTTTCCTCACCTCCTTCACCTTCTATCCCCATTTCCCCACCACCCGTGGTTGTGAGTGATCCTATTCCCTTAAAGCCTTCTTCTTCATCCAATATACCTTATCCTTCAAGGTTGAGGAAAGAGAAGCAAAAGAGCAAGGATGATATTCAGGTTTCAAACTTTCTAAAAATGTTTAAACAATTAAATTTTAACATCTCCTTTGCCGAGGCTCTCGCTCACATGCCCAAATACGCTAAGATGTTTAAAGATCTTCTAAGTGATAAGGAAAAGCTTCTTGACATCGCTCAGACCCAACTTAATGAGAACTGCTCCGCAGTGCTCTTAAGGAAATTGCCCACCAAACTTGGTGATCCGGGTCGCTTCCTGATTCCTTGCAACTTCCCGGGAGTAGAGAATTGCATGGCCCTAGCCGATCTAGGTGCCAGTATAAACTTAATGCCTTTAAGTGTTTGGAAGCAATTATCTCTCCCCGAGCTAGTCCCCACCAAAATGACTTTGGAATTAGCTAACCGTACAGTTGCTTATCCAGTGGGGATAGCCGAAGATGTCTTTGTTGGCGTTGACAAATTCACCTTCCCGGCGGATTTTGTTGTCGTTGATTACGAGATGGATCCTCGTGTTCCATTAATCGTTGGACGTCCATTTCTGAGGACCGGTCGCACTCTTATTGATGTAGCCGCAGGCGAAATAATCATGAGAGTTGGTGACGATAAAATTGTCTTCAACATGGGTAAGATTTCTAAGCAACCTTATTCGTATGAGAGTGTTAATGCTATTGATGTTCTCGATGAGGCTTGTGAAAAACATTTTCATGATGCTTGCAAAAGTACTCTTTCTTCTCTACCCAATGTTGAGACCGTTGCCTCAATTGCTCCAGCATTGACTCCTTTTGGAGAAAGTGACTTGGATGACTTTGAAGCTAGCTTGGGTCCTCTCGATATTAAGTATGATAATTTGTCCACCAATTGGGATGAAGATATTCGTACTATTGAGAGACTTCTCAATGAGGACCCGTTGTCTCCTCCTACTCCTAAAGAGGTGACTAATGATGATCCATCGTTAGTTTCACCATCTATTGAGGATCCTCCTACTCTCGAGCTTAAGGACCTACCCCCTCATCTTGAGTACGTTTTCTTAGAAGACGACGAGAAGTTACCGGTCATCATCGCAAAGGATCTGAAAGAAGACGAAAAATCCCGACTTGTCGCTGTGTTGAAGAAGCATAAAAGAGCTATCGCTTGGAAAATCTCCGACATCCATGGAATTGATCCTCACTTCTGCACACATAAAATCCTCATGGAGGACGACTTTAAGCCCTCAATTCAAAGTCAACGAAGGGTGAATCCTAAAATCCATGAAGTCATCAAAAAAGAGGTTATCAAACTTCTTGATGCGGGTATGATTTACCCTATTTCGGATTCACCATGGGTTAGTCCAGTCCATTGTGTGCCTAAGAAAGGCGGTATCACTGTTGTGCCCAATGCAAACAACGAGTTGATTCCTACCCGTCTCGTTACTGGGTGGAGAGTTTGTATAGACTACCGCAAACTCAATGATGCCACGAGAAAGGATCATTTCCCTCTACCTTTTATGGACCAAATGCTTGAACGTTTAGCGAGTAATGAATATTACTGCTTTCTTGATGGTTTCTCGGGTTATTTTCAAATACCCATCGATCCCTAAGATCAAGAGAAGACAACATTCACTTGTCCCTACGGCACATTTGCTTATAAAAGAATGCCATTTGGTTTATGCAATGCCCCCGGGACTTTCCAAAGGTGCATGTTGGCTATCTTCCATGACATGGTTGAGCAAACCATGGAAGTCTTCATGGATGATTTCTCGGTCTTCGGGGATTCCTTCTCTTCTTGCCTTGCCAATTTGGAACGTATGCTTAAGCGGTGCGAAGACACTCGCCTTGTTCTGAATTGGGAAAAATGCCATTTTATGGTAAAAAAAGGCATTGTGCTAGGACACAAAATCTCTAAAGCCGGTCTTGAAGTCGACCGTGCTAAAGTAGATGTCATAGCCAAATTACCTCCACCTTCAACCGTGAAGGGTGTGAGAAGTTTTCTGGGTCATGCGGGCTTCTATCGTCGATTCATTCAGGATTTCTCTAAAATCGCTCGCCCGATGACCCACCTCTTGGAAAAAGATACTCCTTTTATCTTTTCTAAAGAGTGTCTCGAAGCCTTCAATCTTCTCAAGGATAAGCTCACTAAGGCACCGGTCTTGGTTACCCCTAATTGGGAGTTGCCTTTTGAATTGATGTGCGATGCTAGCGACTTTGCTATTGGTGCGGTTTTGGGCCAACGAGTGAATAAACACTTCCAACCAATTCATTACGCTAGCAAAACAATGACGGGAGCCAATTGCATTATACGACAACCGAAAAAGAGCTTTTAGCTGTTGTCTATGCTTTTGAGAAATTTCGCCCCTATCTTGTTTTATCTCCCACCATCGTATACACGGATCATTCCGCGTTGAAGTACTTGATGACAAAGCATGATGCTAAGCCAAGACTTCTTCGCTGGGTTTTACTCCTTCAAGAATTCAACATTGAAATTCGTGACAAGAAGGGAGCTGAAAACCTGGCCGCGGATCATCTGAGTCGACTTGAGGATCCATATCAGGGGGATCATCCGAACAAAGAGATCAATGACTCTTTCCCCCTTGAGACCTTAATGTCTATAAATCTCAATCTTGATGGCACCCCGTGGTTTGCGGAAATTGCAAACTACTTAGCGGGTGGTATTCTCATCAAAGGGTTAACATCCCAACAAAAGAAGAAGTTCTTGAATGATGTTAAGACTTACTTTTGGGATGACCCTTTTCTATTCAAACAATGTGCTGATCTGATCATTCGTCGATGTGTTGACGGACCGGCAGCTTTTGACATCCTACAAGCTTGCCACAAAGGACCCACCGGTGGTCACTTTGGTCCCAACTACACCGCTAAGAAAGTGTTTGATTCTGGATTCTACTGGCCCACCATTGATCGTGATGCTCACGAAATGGTTAAGCATTGTGATGCTTGCCAACGTCAAGGCAAGATCACACATAAGGATGAGATGCCTCAAAATTTCATACAGGAATGTGAAATCTTTGATGTATGGGGCATAGACTTTATGGGGCCATTTCCATCCTCCAAAGGGAACAAGTACATCCTCGTCGCCGTCGACTACGTTTCTAAATGGGTTGAAGCTAAGGCTCTTCCTACGAATGATGCGAGGGTGGTTGTGAACTTTTTGAAGCAGCTTTTCGCTCGATTTGGCGTTCCTCGTGCTATCATCAGTGACCGCGGGACTCATTTTTGCAACGATCAATTTGCAAGAGTCATGGCTAAGTATGGTGTCAATCACCGTCTTTCCACCGCCTATCATCCCCAAACCAATGGGCAAGCCGAGATATCCAACCGTGGCTTGAAGAGAATTTTAGAGCGTACTGTGGGAGAGCATCGCGCCGCGTGGGCCGATAAGTTAGATGATGCTCTGTGGGCTTTCCGTACTGCGTACAAGACCCCGATCGGTTGTACACCTTATCGTCTTGTGTACGGGAAAGCCTGCCACCTCCCAATCGAGCTGGAACATAAGGCGCACTGGGCCTTGAAGTGGGCGAACTTCGACATCAACAAAGCCGGTGATCATCGTAAGATACAACTCAACGAGCTAACTGAACTGAGGAATGAAGCTTATGAGAACTCGCTGATCTACAAGGAGAAGACGAAGATTATCCACGATGCTAAAATCACGAACCGAGAGTTCCACGTTGGTGATCAAGTCTTACTCTTTAACTCTCGGTTGAAGATCTTCTCTGGCAAGTTGAAGAGCCGCTGGTCTGGTCCATTCACCGTCGCCAAAGTCTTTCCATATGGGGCCATTGAGCTTTCTCAGCCAAATGGGCCCAATTTCAAGGTGAATGGCCAGCGTCTGAAGCTGTACTTTGGTGAGGACATCTCCCAAGAGATGATTCCATCCCTCACCACGTTCCCCATGAACTAACATTTGGGTCGAGTCAGGCTCGTGACTCGGTGAACAAAAACAAGCGCTTTTCGGGAGGCAACCCGTGTTCTATCCTTTACTGCTTTCATAATAAGTGTAGGGGGAGCCCCGTATGTGTTTGTTGTCTTGTTTCTTGTGCTGTGCAGGGATTAAAGCTTCAAAGATCCACCTTGATGACTTTTGACGAACCGTGATACCGTGTTCCCATCTTCCCGGTTCAATCCTAAACTCTTGTGATTCAATATTTCATATTTTATATGTTCACATTGAATTCACTTTAGTTGTCCTTTCCTTAGCAAGATTTAAACAAAGTGCACAATGTCCTAAGTGTAGGGGAGTTTACTCCCACATGCTCAAACATTGAGGACAATGTTTATCTCAAGTGTAGGGGGACTTCTATCGAAGTAAGTGGTCTTTCCCATGAATTTGCCCTCATTTTAACCGGAAAATTTGATTTTTCGACATTTTTCAAAATTTTTAATCTATTTTGGCCTATTGTATAGTTGTATTTTCCGTTGATATGTTTATTTTCTTCCCATTGCTAGAATAAATTTTCAATAAAGTGGTTTTAGATTTTTCTTAGTCGTGAACATTTTGACTCAACCCGAGTTTACTCTAGCTAGTATCCTTAACGTGTTTAAGTCAAGTTTTGCTAGGCTTTTATATAAGGAACTTTAAAATGCGATTTCTAAACTTGAAAAAGTCCAAGAATTTGCAAGATCCTATAGATGACTCGAAAACCCAAAACTTTGATTTAATAGGCTAAGCATCCACGAGTCTCATTCCTTGAGATTTTAAACTGTGGAGAACGAGAGATGATAGAGTCAATTATAAGTTCGGTATTCTTTCGTGAATTTATGTGAGTTAATTATGAGCCTATTCTCCCTCCGCTTGCTAAATAATTTATCTGCTAATAAGTAAGGTTGTACGATTTGAAAGGTTACTTAGCTTCTAGCCCCAAATCGTTTAAAAGTTGCTCGGTACGGATTAGAGTTCATAGCCAAGGCATAACTTATTGAAGCGGGATGCGAAGATTGGCGGGTCCGAAAAGGCCCTAACAAGGCATGAGGGCTACATTTTGTTGCTAAAGATCCAAAAGTGATGTGAAGAATCATTTATCGAAAATCAATATGAAGGATCGAGACACACGACGAAAAGCAAAAACTCCCCAAAAGTCATGGAGAAGTCTATCCGAAAAGACCCTAACAAGGTATGAGGATAAATAGATCCAAGTCCTAAAAGGAGGCGGATCGTTGTATATCAAAGTCCAAAATAAAGATTGCGGAAACATGAAGAAGTCGTGGTCCAAAGATGAAGAATCTCTCAAAAACTTCAAGTGAAGAAATTCCTATTATGAAGAGAAGACCATAATTTCAAGAACGTCTCTCGAAGATTCGAAGTATGAAGTCACTGCCAAATATCGGTCCGAGAAAGGTCTCGAATCGTGAAGCGAGTTATGCCAAGATATGAACTTTATGAGGTCCCGAGAAGCAGTTTTAAAAGATTTGGTCCTTTAACTAACTATTGATTAAATCGTGCACGTTATTTTCAGACTAAATACCTATCGAAATAAGTCAAACAATGCATCCTCATGATCATTCAAGACAAATAATAAAATATAAGAGATACCCATAGGAATAAGGGAGTCTAAGTGAATAATTGGCCCACATGAGTTCGTGATAGTTTGCTAACTTATAATAACAATGATCTCGTTTTTAAGCTTGGTATGGGGAACGTGAAACTTGAGGATGATAAACGTTCATGGCTGCCAAAACCAATGTAAGTTTTTAATTTCTTTACTTGTTTCTATCTTTTCATCTTTAGTATTTAATAAAGGCCAATGTAGGTTATTTATGATGGGAAATGTAAACCATGCTTAAAATTAATGCATTGCTTGAGGGCATTGCAATGGTCAAGTGTAGGGGATTTAATAAGTGTGAAAACACTTATTCTTTTACCACTTATTTCCAATAATAACAAGACCAAAACGTGTGATTTATGTCGTAAAAGTCGGAATTATGCGTGGTTTGTGTTTTTGTTGTGTTTTAGGACCAAAAGATGAAAAAGGAAGAAAACACGGGCTTTCACGGGCTTTTATCGAAGAAAACGGGAAAAGACGAAGTCAAAAGATCAAGAGTGCTTAAAGAACGGATGTCCAAGACCTATTCTGAAGATTTATCGAAGAACAAGTCTAAAGACGGAAGTTTAATGAAGTCGAAGAACTCGAGTCTAAATAAATGAAGAAATGTTAAGACGAGTTTAATTAATCCCGAGACGACATCGAGAAAGACCAAAATGAATTTAATCGAGTCGAGAAGAAAAGAAAGAAGAAAGCACCACACATGCCTCCCACTTCCCTATAAATACCCTCCTAATCACATTAGGAGGGGAGTTAGCTAGTTTTTATTTTTCAAGTTTTCTTTCTAGTTTTTAGAGAGAGAAAGTCTTAAACTTTCTCTCACTAGATTTCATTCTCTCTTTTAATCTTTGAAGATTAAACATCTTGTATTGCTTATTTTCATTAATCAAGTTCGATTTTTAAGCTTTTAAATCCTTATTCTCATTCTACACTTCTTGATTTATTCTACCCTTGATCCGAATTGCATACTTCATGCGTGTGATTTTATGATTTCGTGATTAAAGGATTGTTCTTCTTGGTTTACACATAAGTTCTTACACGTTTAGGCCATAAGCTCATAATGCTTATTGGCTTATTCGAGTTCTAGCTTATTGACTTTCGGATTTCTTTAAGGTTTTTAGTAGTTTTAAGTGCATTTCATAAAGTTCTTGATTTTAAGTTTTGAAAAGTCATCAAATTTAAGCTTTTTGAATTGTTTGAAATTCGTTTAGAGTAGCTTATTGCATTTGCTTATTGAGATTCACTCTTGTCACCAATTTCGGAAACAGTTACCTTCCATCGCAATCCTAGGGTTTTGGTACACATCCCGACGGCTTATACACTTTCCGATAGGTTTTGGTATTTGATCGCAATAACCCAATAGGGTTCTACTTTGCGATCGGTTGGTAATTACCCCTTATTCCGATCTGGGTTGCGATCGCTTATTGCGATCGCATATTCCGACGGGATCAAGGTCTTGGTTAAGACGAAGTGCTGCCCATTTTTCGATAGAGTTATTGCGATTGATGCACATTGCGATTGTAAGCTTTCCGATAGATACTCATTGCGATAGACCTTGCATAGTTGTATTCCGATGGGTATTGATCTTAATTATTCCGATAGGGATTTTGATAATTATTCCGATAGATGCTATTTTGGTGATTCCGATGGACATGAATTGTTTTATTCCGATTGATTAAGTTTTTAAGTTTTTCAAAGCTTTAGGTTTCAAGTACTTTCTTATTTAACTTTAACTTTAATTTTGTCCAAGTTTCAAATTTACTCAACGACACTTTAATTACTTGCGAATAGTTCAATTTAGACAAACAAACCAAACCATTGATTCACCAAAAGACGACTGAGTCGCACTTAAGACCGGTTTTCAATTCGAAAGGATTCGGACGATAAGATTTTATACCTAGCCAAAAGCGAAGTATTAGGCATCGAAAAGTGTTCGCTTGTGTGTTTGTGTGGCTGATGCAGTTGACGTCATGAAGTAATGCAGTAAGTACCCGTTTGTATAATAGAAGGCTAGATTTGGTTATTCCTAGTGTGCTTTACTTATAAAAAATAGTGTATGTATTTTTTTATGTAGTTTTTGTAATGAAGTAATGCAACAAGTACTTGTATGTGAAGTATAAGGTTAGTTTAGGATACATTCATTGTGTTTTAGGTGTCTAAAAGTGCATGTTTGCTTGTGTACTTGACGTAGTGGTTGTCATGACGTAATACAGTAGTACTCGTTTGTGCAATATAAAGTTAGATTTGGTTACTCGTAGTGTGGTTTAGTTATAAAAAGAGTGTATATGTTTGTTTATTTGATGCAGTTTTTGTAATGTAGAAACGTAGTAAGTACTTGTATGTAAAGTATAAGGTCGTATTAGGATACACTCATTGTGTTTTAGGTGTCGAAAAGTGTCTGTTTGTTTATGTGTTTATGTGCTTGATGCAGTTTATGTCATGAAGTAATGCAGTAAGTACTCGTTTGTATAATATAAGATTCGATTTGGTTACGTGAAGTGGTGTATAAGGTTTGATTAGGTCATGTGTAGGTGGAATTATATGTCAAAATGTGATTGCTTAGGTGGTTGTATGAACTATGCAATTGGTTTTGAACTGTGATGTAGCAGGTCCTATGTTATCATGTATTAGGATGAATAAGCGTAGGTTATGCTATGCGTGAAACTTCTTTGTATTTGGTTGGTTGTTTAATGCGGTTATTTTTATATTGTGATACAGTTTACTGGGTTTTTGATGCAGTTATTTGGTTGCTTAATATTGTTGTTTTAAAACACACTTTGTTTTAAAGTATAGTTATTTAGTTGTTCAATCCAGTTTTTTTATATTGTGATGCAACTTATGTTTCAAAATGGCAAGTTTAATCTAGTAGAACAGATTCACATTTTAGTTGTCAAAAAGTTTATGTTTTTGTGTGTGTGTGTGTGTGTGTGTGTGTGTTTATGTGATATTACTCCAGTTGTTGTAATAAAATGATGCAATAGGGAATAGCGTGTGGCGTATGAGTATGGGTTCATTTACTCACAGATCTTTTAGTTCTCGAAAAATGTATTTTGCCATGTTTATGTGCTATTAATGCAGTTGGTCTAATGGAGTAATGCAATTGATATAATGAAGTAATGCAGGTAGTCTAATGAAGTGATACAACATACACTTGTCCATGGTATTTAATGTTAGGTTACATTAGTATGCTTGTAGTGTGTTTGACATGTCGAAAAGTGTTTGTTTTTTAGTAAAAGGATTATGCATTTGATCTGATGAAGTGATGCACTAGGTTATGTTTTGTGACAAAGAATGTTCGACGAAGATACTTATGTCTTCATTATGTGAATATGTAGTTGAATTGTTAAGTAAGAGATTATATGATTAGTTCATTTGTTACTGCATTAGAGTGTTATAATTACTGCATTAGAGTGTTATAATTACTGCATGGATGTTGGGTTCATTTACGTGCAGGGGCGGACTCAAGATATTAAAAAAAATACTTTTAGAAAAAAATCGCACTTCATAACCTCAAATCGGGTGTGGCCCGTGCCACACCCGACTCTCATGTAGGTCCGCCCCTATTTACCCGCAGATCTTTTAGTTCTCAATAAAGGTATCTTGGTGTGTCTATGTGCTATTAGATGGTTCCCTTAGCAATCTGTTCACTAGTTGTATTGGTGTATGGACTAACTGTTTCACTTATGGATTGAATTATGTTCGGGTAGTAGGACTTTGGATATAGATAATGATTGTTCAACAAATCATTTTGACGTTGGGGTTTATTCATGTGTGGGCTATTTGAATTATGATTGGAGATGGTATGTTTCCTATATTTTTAAAGTTGTAATTTTGTTTGCGCCAATAATTTTGCTACTCTAATTCTTATGAACAATGATGATAGGAATTTCGATGATATCATATTCTTTCTAAATTTCTATTAGAGCTATAATTTTGTTTGCTGCAATTGGTTTGATGATTCTTGTGTTGCATACAACTGTGTTTGGCCGCTTTGTAACAAAACCTTCAATATGGATACTGACAATGCCGCTAAATCTTGGATGTTCAGCTAGAGGTTTACTACATCAAAATTATACTTTACTACATTACTGTGTTGATATAGGAAGGATGGTGAAACAATGCCTTAAATACAACATTATATAAAAATGACACATGTAATTCATTAAATAGTTTCTATAAAATGCTTCAAAAAGAAAATAGGAATTACAAATGATGCCTTAAATACAAATTCTATAAATATAAAAATTATATAGGAAAGATGGTGAAACAATGCCTTAAATATAAAATTTTATAAAAATGACACATGTAATTCATTAAAGGGTGTCCATAAAATGCCTCAAAAAGAAATATGAATTACAAATAATGTATTAAATACAAAATTCTATAAAAATATATAAAGATTGATGGTGAAACAATTCCTTAAATATAAAGTTCTATAAAAATGACACATGTAAATCATTAAAAGGTTTCCATAAAATACTTCAAAAAGAAAATAAGAATTACAAATAATGACTTAAATACAAGATTCTAAAAAGATTCTATAAAATTCTTCAAAAAGAAAATAACAATTACAAATGATGCCTTATACAAAATTCTATAAAAATATACAAGGAAGGATGGTGAAACAATGCCTTAAATACAAACTTTTATAAAAATGACACATATAACTCATTAAAGGGTTTCCATAAAATGCTTAAAAAAATAGGAATTACAAATGA
>CM046877.1:380609169-380861669 GCA_025667525.1 Glebionis coronaria | reverse complement strand
ATATATATATATATATATATATATATATATATATATATATATATATATATATATATATATATATATATATATATATATATATATATATATATATATATATATATATATATATATATATATATATATATATATATATATATATATATAGGGGAGCGTTATCGTGGTTAACACTCTTAAAGTATGTTATAATAAGCACAGTTGTGGACCATTAGATCATATTTGATACGTTAAGATCAAATTTAATTAAGTGAGTGTCATACTTGTAATAAGGTAGAAAACTAGTGGCATTAACTTTTCAAGTTACTACGCTCTATTTTGTTTTTAATTTGCATATTTTTCTTTGACTCTCATTTTAAACATTTTGATGACATTTTTCAAAGTGGGACTATCTATGTACGTCAATTTTCATGATAAACAATTTTACCACAAATATTTTAATAACTTTTACAAAGTATAATTAAAATACTCTAAATAAAAGATTACTTTTGATTAATAATTTAAAAGTACATGTTCGGGTACTTTAATTTTCGAAACTGATCGCAACGACTTCGTAACTTCCTGCGCACTACATGTTTTTTTTATTTATGAAAAACATACATCCTGATTTGAACTTTATCCTTCATACTTTTTATACCAATATATTACGATTTGCTTGTGATACATACATCAATAATATATTAATATAATACCATTATTGCATAACAACATATTCATCGACACTATAATTGTAAAAGTAACGCAAGTGATACAAATAACCATCTTATTAAATTTAGTACAATAATAACCCAGTATAGTAGCTAAACAAGTAATTAAAAGAAAAAACTTAGTGATACAAATGACCAAGTGATATAGATACATCTAATACAAAACCAACCACGATGAAAGAAGCTTACAGTAAAAACCAGACCAATCCATATCAAACACCTAAACTGCTACGTATCAAACGAATAAACATAATTTTCAATTCAATTCATACACAACAACCACCCAAGCTGCTACATATTGTAAACCTAAGGTCGACTCATTTTTTTAGCAAGTATTGTTGACACATTATAATATCTTCTATATACACGCAAGCAAGCAGCGATGACACGCTCTTAATACTCGATTGTATATAGACTCGTGTGGTTTTTTTACTAACAATGTTGACACACTTGGACATAAATTCTTTTAATTGACACATTTTCATACAATTACTTTTCACATTATACAGTAGCATTTTGAAACGTACACACATGCGATTCAAAACTAAAATATTGACTAAGCTAATATATTTGTATCAACCTGGTATACAACAACTACGTACAATACATCTTCAAAAACTAAGATTCACATTATTTTGGACTAAATAATTTAAGTAAGTACCATAAACCCATGAAAAAAACATTCTTTTATTGATACATGATCTAGTGATTTAAATAATAAATTATCTATCTGTCCCGATTTATTTGTTCACTTTTAATTTTTAAATTTTTTTTCGTCAACTTTAATTTTAATTTGAATGGAAATTGTTATTTAAGTGCGGGCCATGAATTCTTGTCGTCTTCCCGAGAATACCTTCAAGTACCTGAGATAAAACATGTTAAAAGAAAAGTTCAACGAAAACGCCGAGTGAATTTATAGAGTTTAATAAAACCATTAATATATCATCGGTATATATTTATTACCGAAAATCATTTTGTACAAATCCTTGTAGTAGGCCGTAAAATAGGCCAAAAACATTTTTATACAAATCTTTTTTATAATTCATACTATAGGCTTTTGCCTTCAAAATCGTTATTAGAACCAATGTCGTAAAAACATCATACAATACGTTTTATAACGTTGTATAGAGTTAAATAAAAACCGTTATATGAATATGGTTATGTAAAACCAAAACACGAACATAATATCAATAATAAGACCCCGTATTGCTAGTCAAGAAATATATTGTAATTCAATGCGTATAGCAGTGTTTTCGTAATTTATAGATTATTATAAGCCGCATGACATTGTTACCTTACTATACCAAACAACGGTCTCTAACCCGAAACTCAGTTTGCCAATCTAAGTTAGCGTGTCGTCACAAAAATCACGCTATGGAAATCTTCTCATACATAAATTTGCTTACCAATCAATGTGGAACGACGGGGATCAACCGTCAAGGCGCGAACTGGGGTGATCGTCCCCAAATAGTACTATTATATGCATAAGGGTCTACCAAATCTCGGTAGTTCACAATTCATGCTAATGAGACTCTTAGTGACATAACCTAGCTATAATAATCCATTTTATTTCATACACCGGGTCATATAATCATTCATCAGGTCATACAATCATTCGGGTCCAAATCAATAAACAAACAATCGGGACAAATGGTGTCCTATTTTATCAGAACTAACATGTTATCTCCCTCGCGGGTTTATAAAACATTTCATAAAAACATTTAAAGGAGTGCAAGGCTATGAACTTACAATGATTGGGAAAGGCGGTTATCGGCGATTTGGGTGTACGATACGTGCTTCAATCACGGAAACCTAGACAAATAATACTCGTCTTAGACTCTTGTCCAATGACTTTATAAAAACAATAATTATTTATATATATGATTATTTTATAAATATGATGATGATCAAGTGGGATTGTACATCTTTATTTACTCATTATAGTGTCATGTGTTGGTAAATTTTCATACTAGTTTCACTAGTTTAACTTCTTTACTTGTCAAGGCCCAATAAGCCCATTATAGGCCCATTACCTTATATTAGTCCATCTTATACTTTTAACCTCAGTCCTATGCTTACATGTTGGGCCCAAGTGGTTTAAGCCCAATAAGCAAGTTTATTAGTGTTTAGCCAAATTAGTTGGATTAATAGTCCAATAAGGCTAATTTGGCCCGTTAATGTCCGTATGTTATAAAGCTCGGGTTTTATCAATTTTTACTTGTAACATGCACTTATACATCAGTATATGAGTTATAAAAAGTTTACATTTGACGCGTCCGACCGTCTAAGTTTTAATTGACGAAAATGTTAATTTTACGGTTTTAGCCGAAAAAACGTTAAAATCATGTTTATAGTTTTATAACTTATAAAACTTATCAAATTGCCATTTTTATAAAATGTCTCATTTATTTATTTTTGTACATACTTATTATTATGTAATATATAAGTTAGTGGGTCTTAAATTTACATTTTATACTATATTTATTTGAGTGCTATTATTATACTATTATACTTTAATTTCACAAATCTGATTTTTAGTTTCACTTTCCCTATTTTTATCATATCTTGAGTTCTACAAGGAGATAGAAGATCATTTTTGGATGGAAAAACTTCATATTATGTGCTACAATTAACTTAGTTTTAGCTACTGCTCAATCCAAGTCTAAGTGTCTCTAACAGTCCTCACAAAACATACTATTCCGATTGGTACATCAATTTTGTTTTGATCATATCTCACTCATTATAATGATTCCATTGCATGACCAACTCTCACATGTGTACAAGTCCTATAATTACTGTATATTAATTCATCCATACCATTTTATCAGTTTAACATATGGTTGTTTACTGTTTTTATACAACCTACTAAAGTAAGTAAGATTTACCACTTTTACATATAGTTTTTCATCTTTTTATCCAAGTTTATCAACACATGATCCCCACACAATATTTTTAATCATCATTCATCATCATATACATATACATAAATAAAGAAAATACAAGATTACATATTTCAAATAACAAAAAGGATAGGAAGAACAATCTCTATACCACCAAAGTGATGAAAAGATGGGATTGATGATGAACAAGACTTGATTTTGGGTAACCAATCTTATGAGATATCAACACCACTTCTAGGATCACCAAATATTTGTGGACTTCTCCAAAAATCAGCCCTTGATCTTCATAGAAACTCCTTGCTAGTTGTTAAAATCACCTCCAATCAATATATCTTCAATGGTTTCCATCATATGTAAGTTATACATATGATTTGTGGTAGAAATTTTTGGATGAATGGTGGTGGTGATGATAAATGGGACGGCAACAAGGAGAGCTAGAGAGAAAAATGTGTGGTTTTGCATGTTGTAAATGAGATAATGTTTTAGTCTTGGCTAGTTTTGTGTTGCTAGTGGTTCGGAAAGAAATAAGGACAAGTGTCCTTGTTAACTTAAGTAAACTTGACACATCAAGAGTGTGTTGTGTACTCTTGGACGCCACTTGTATACGGGTGGGCAAGTGTAAACTTGTCCCATCCCTATTAATTTACGGATACTCCTCGATTCTAGTTTCCTCGATTTGCGTGCCCTCGGGTCGTTTTACGAAAAGCGTTTTTATAAATTATGAATCAACGGCACAACACGAATCTAATAAAAATTGTCTCATCAAAAACGGAGTTCAAAAACGTAAATACGTAATCCTAGGGTTTCCGGTTTAGTCATAAAGGAAGTTAAATTATGCACGTAAGTCCTAATCTCTTCTCGTAAATTTGTGAGTTTATGAACCAGCACAAATTTAAAATTCCAAAATAATATTCACGGATAAATTTATTTTCTGAAATGTCGGACTGTCACCAAAAATGGTGTATGTAAGCGTAAGCACGTAACGTAGAGTCCTCCGATTTAGACGTAATCGATGCTACTTCAAGACGCAAACCAAATTTCTTCCCATAAATGAGTGAGTTCATAATATAACATTAAAATAATGTTTTCAAATAATAATTGAGAATAAAATATCAATCATACATTGACGGATTGTCACACCATTTGATCGCTAGACTTAATGGTTTACACTATTTATCTAGGTTGATTAACATTCTTATGAATTAACATAGCGGAATACAATGATAATCATGAACAAGATGTTTAATAAAGATGAAAGATTCCCAAAGGGTTTGTATTATTTTATTAACACAAACCAATCTAGGTGTGTGTACATTGAATCCCACACCTATAGATCAAACATAACAGTAGGTTACATTGTATAATGAAGTTATATGAAAACCTACGTCTGGTGGTTCCTTTTATAACATAAGGAAACCAGGATACATGGAAAATAAATAAAACATTAATGAATAAATCAAAACATAAATATTCATTCCTATCCTATATTTGACCAAATCTTTTCTTCTTATCATATATGGCAGTGGGAACTACAGCAGGTGAATCTTCAAGAAGTGGGAAATTTCACTAGCAGGGGGAACTTTCTTGTATTTTGTCCACCAGCTTGAAGTTTCTCCTAATGTCATATTTGGTCCTTCTTGTTTCTATGGTGATTTGACTCATCAAATTTTGACCCAACAATCTTCCCCTAGTTGATGATGTAAAAACAATTCCCCTTAGGTATACAACATCAAAGATCAACAGGCTGCACATTCTTTGTAAACATCTTCCCCTTTTTGACATGATCAAATAGGGGTCTTGTAAGTGAGCAACCTTGATTCTTAATTACTACTAATCAATACCATACTTCTAACACAAGCATTCCACTTTCAAAATACCCTCCATGAAGCACATAGGCACCAGTTCCTAATAAAAATTGATTTTGAGCAAAAGATACTCACACTAGTTGTAGTAATATCAATGAGCAGTAGCAAAAATCTTCACTTCAATGTCATATGTTAATGACTAGCACTTTTAACAATATAGCTTCCCCTTAAATAGTGCTAATCATTTATGAATCTTCGATTCTGTAGGCTTTATGTAATGATCACATATGAAGAAATCGAATTATAACTTACTTGATGATGAAGTAGAATAACCTAAACTTACGTTCTATATCTTGCACTAACCACGTGACAAAGAGATGTTATGTATAAAATCCCTATTTTTCATGAAAATGAGACACTGAGCACGATAATGTAACTCCTTCAAGTGATAGAAAGTATGTGGATAGAGTACCATAAAAAATCACACCTTCCTAGATCTTGTATCACTTTGTCACTAAGCGTTTAAGCATAAAACATGTACTCGCGAAAATATCCGTCATCTTCAAATAAATGATAAAAACTTTTCTTCGTAATCAATAAAGATAAAATGAGCCTTTATACTTTTAAGACCAGTTGTTGTGAATATATCAAACTCCAAAACACTAATGTCTCAAGCATCATATCTGACAGCAGGGGGAACTTTCAAAAACAGTGGGTATCTATTAATGAAAGTAGTGGGATCTATTGAAGGCAGGGGGATCGTAGCAGGGGGAACTTTTAATGAAAACAGTGGGAACTTTTTTCAAAATCAGGGGGAACTTTTAATGCCAATGTTTTTGTTATTAGCTGTGCCAAACCCACACATAGAGGGAATGAATTTATAACAGGGGAAAATAACAAAAAACATATGGAATAAAAATTACCCTACTCTGATTTTCTGACTTTCTACTCAATTCTGTTCACACATCAAAATCCTTGCTGTTTCCACATCTCGACTATTAGTTATGTTGCATTTAGTCTGATCATGGTCCATGACCTCGAAAAACACAAAAACCAAAACACCTTCATGTGACCAAAATGGGACCACATCCAATCTTTATCATACGTCAAAAAGTTTGACTTATGTGGATCATAACTTAAAGCTAAGATTAATACTTTTCTTGCTTTTTGAAAAGTATTACGAGTACACACCTGGGACTACAAACAAATCACATGACCCCTCTATTCACATGGTGAACAATCGAATAGCAGCATACGATCGTCCAATAGAAATAAATAACAACGCCCTATTTAAAAACCTTATGTTCTTTACTTTTCATTCAACAATGGGCATCCTTATCACAACCTTAATTAATCAGCAATAATTTTAGGGCTTTGAGGAATTGACCCTATCAATAAACTCAAAAACATCTTCATAGCAACAAGAACATGAAAAACATTTTGATTCTCCTAGATATCGAGAGCCACCCACTCTGATACCAATTGTGGAATCCATAGGATTGTTAGACTCAATGGTTTACACCATTTATCTAGGTTGATTAACATTCTTATGAATTAACATAGCGGAATAGAATGATAATCATGAACAAGATGTTTAACAAAGATGAAAGATTCCCAAAGGGTTTGTATTATTTGATTAAGCCAAACCACTCTAGGTGTGTGTACATTGAATCCCAAACCTAGAGATCAAACATAACAGTAGGTTACATTGTATATTAAAGTTATATGAAAACCTACGTTTGGTGGTTCATTTTATAACATAAGGAAACTAGGATACATGGAAACTAAATAAAACATTAATGATTAAATCAAAACAGAAATATTCCTTCCTATCCTGTATTTGACCAAATCTTTTCTTCTTATCATATATGGCTGTGGGAACTCCAACAGGGGAATCTTCAACCAGTAGGAAGTTTCACTAGCAGGGGGAACTCTCTTGTATTTTTTCCACCAGCTTGAAGTTTCTCCTAGTGTCATATTTGGTCCTTCTTGTTTCCATGATGATTTGACTCATCAACTTTTGACCTAACAGAATGTAGTGGTAGATGCCCTCAGTAGAAAGTCAGGGATGATTAATGGCATCAAGGTTAAGGAGGAGATCATACGGGACTTAGAGCGTTATGATATTGAGCTTTTAGTACGCGGACAGACAGGTTACTAGGCTAGTCTGAGAGTGGAACCATATTTACTCTCTCGGATTAAATCTGCACAACAGGATGATGGTGAAATCTGGGAAATTGTCCAGATTTACTCTCTCGGATTAAAGGTGGGGTACCAAACTCTGTGTTCCAAAAGACCCTACTCTCAGAGAAGCCTTATTGACTAAGGCTCACAGCTCTCCATTTTCTATCCATCCAGGTTCCACCAAGATTTATCACGATCTTAAACAGCATTTCTGGTGGAGCAGCATGAAGCAGGATGTCGCCACTTTTGTTTCCAAATGTCTAACCTGCCAGCACGTTAAGATAGAGCATCAACGTACTAGTGGCCTACTTCAGCCATTAGATTTTCCAATGTGGAAGTGGGACAAGGTCTCTATGGATTTTGTCACCGGGTTACCGCAGACTCAGAGGAAACATGATGTAATATGGGTCATTGTCGACCGTTTGACAAAGTCAGCACACTTCATCCCAATCCGTAAAGATTTCTCAATTAGTAAATTAGCAGATATATTCAGAAAGAGATCGTATGATTACACGGTACACCTTAAGATATTATATCAGACAGGGATCCACGTTTCACTTCACATTTCTAGGGAGGTCTGCATAAAGCTTGGGGAACCAAGCTCAAGCTCAGCACAACCTTTCATCCGCAGACGGACGGTCAGTCAGAGCGTACCATCCAGACCTTGGAGGACATGCTACGCGCCTGTGCATTAGAATGGACAGGTAATTGGGATTACTATATCTGCATGGTCGAGTTTGCCTACAACGACAGTGGCATGCTAGTATCAAGTGTGCTCCCTTTGAGATGTTATACGACAAGAAATGTCGTGCTCCGATCTGTTGGGATCAGGTTGGAGAACGCTTGATTGAGGGACCATAATTAATAGAGCTGACCAATAAAAAGGTCGCCATTGCCAGGGCAAAGCTGCAAGAGGTGCATACTCGCTAGAAGAGTTACGCCAACAAGCATCACAGAGATCTAGCATTTCAGAATGGAGATCGTGTGTTCTTCAAAGTATCACCAGCACGTGTGGTGAGACTTTTTGGCCTCATGGCAAGCTCATCCCTTGCTACATTGGACCGTTTGAAATCCTCGAACGTATAGGTTAAGTATCATATCGTTTGGCGTTACCGCCTCAGCTTTCACACGTTCATAACGTGTTTCATGTATCACTACTCAGAGGGTACAACTATAATGAGCTTCACAAAGTTAATTATCCACTCGGTCAGATTCGAGAGGACCTATATTATAGTGAAAAACCCGACGCAGTCTTAGATAGCCAGGATCGAGTTATGAGAAGCTTTCGTCAAGATCCGGTGGAGGAACCATTCCGAGCGGGAAGCCACTTGGGAAATAGAGGAGTCTATACGGACTTCTTATCCTCACTTCCAGTTATGATTCGAGTATGTTCTTTTAGCTTTCATAACCTTTCAGTTACATGTCTTTCAGCTTTCATGTTCTTTCAGCTTATGCGTTCTTCCAGCTTTTATAGTTTCACTAGTTTAATTTTACCTTTAATTCGAGGACGAATTTCTATTTTAGAGAGGGAGAATTGTAAAACCGCAACAGTATCGCATCCTTAATTTGAGGACAAATTATTTTTTTAGAGGGGAAGAATTATAAAACCTGTATTTAAAACCCATGAACAGTAATTACACGCAATCTCGGATTAAACTAATAGTTACACAATTATTTATTTCATAAAAATAAATAAAGGTATTTATTCAACAATTACGATATAAGTATTTGTTCAGAAAATAAATAAAACATGTCGAAGTATTAAACGGAGGTCAATCACGAACATCACGTAAATAATTATAACACGAAAAAGTTATAAGTATGCTTATGTTTTGTCTTTGGGCTGGCGGCTAGAAACAAGAACAAGGAAGACTGGGCTTTAGGCCCAACCCATTTTAAAAGTGTACAAACAGGAAACTAATGCATACGTTTTCTCATTTAACATATCACGAATAAAAAAACTAGGGTTGAGTGTTGCTGCTTGGTTGCCGCCGGCTATATCAAAACACAGGGGAAAAACGAGTTTGAATTTTACAAAATTATTTGACTTATGTGTTCATAATAAATTCTTAATCACATCTAAAGGTAAATCTTATTACTCTTTTTTTTCATTTTGTGTCAAGGTTAATTTATAAAAGATAACCAGGAAATAAAAGATGTCACGTGTGGTTTTTTAGTGTTGCTCATAAACCGAGACACACAAAGTGTCTAGGTGTTCATTTTCTGTGACACAACCGAATAGGTTGTGGGTTTGGGGTTGGACAGCAGCGAACCAAAGAACCACCAGGGGTGTTTGGTTTATAGACAGTGGGTAAATGGGCAGTTAAGGGGGCGTTTAGTTTTACAGGCAGTGGGAACCAAACACAAGCAGTGGGAATATAGGACAAAACAGAGGGAACAATATACAGAAAGTGGGAACCAAACGTAGGGCAGCGGGTACACAGGGCATGACAGTGGCAACCGACACAAGGTCGGTGGCTGTTGTGGGTTTTGGAAACAGGTCCACATCCGACCGACTGTGGGGTTTTGGTTCACGGTTGACCCGAGACAAGGTGTCTCGGGGATCCTTTGGCTCGGGTTGTAGGGTTTATTTGCAACAAGAATTGTAGAAGAACGTTTTATAAATATTAAATCATTTAATTAATGAAGTTTTTATACCTTAGTTATACGCGTTACAAATGTTATTTTATTTTTAATTGTATATTAAATAAATAATGTTTAACTAGTTTTATAAATGAAAAGGTATGATATTTATAAAATGTTTTAATCCGTTTTGAAGCTAATTTGAAAACCTTTCTAATTTAGGGAACTTTCTATTTATAGCAGGTTACTATTTATTGTAATATTATAATATTGGAATATATAATATACGGTAGTCAGGAGTACTATAAAATACATTAAACAGTAAATAGTTAAAGACAATCAAATTTACCAGATTATACACAACACAGCAATACAAGAATATAAAAAATCATACGAAGAACAGTAAAGGTCAGTAAAGATAAACATATATCAGACAACTTATTCGCGTCCTTTATTCATGTAGCTTTTGTGAAGTCAGAATAAGAGTTTCATCGGTTTTCCTTGCAGAAGGTACAGATTTCCCGTCCTTCAATAAGGACTTCCTTTCGTATGCATGATTAGGATTTCCCGTATGCAACCATCTGTTTCCCAGTTATGTGTTTTAAAACTTTATATGATTGACATAATAACTATATTAATTGCTTGAGCTTTATATACATGCATGACCAGTTATACTAGTTACGAAGGTACCGTAACCATGACACTTGAGGCACCGGTGTCATGACTCCTCTACGAGGGAGTGATTTCTCGTAGGGTCCCTTTTATTTCAGCTTGGCCATTTATCAATATTACCAGCGGGGCATATGGGTGCATCCTAGGTTATCACTTACAGCTTATCAGGTGAATGTGGTGTGTGCTCTACATCCTTCACTTTGGTGTTGATCCATCCACCCAGTACATCAGTTAGAGGTCAACCCTCTACAGCATGGCGAGGTCACCCCTCTATGTATTCATGCAGACGTTGTTACAGTACATGACCTATATAAGCTCTTGGCACTTAAAATACAGTAAATGCATGTTTTTAGATTTAACAGATAATAATTCAGCTCTACTAATTATAAATCAGAATTTTCAAAACATACACAGTTTCCGCTGCACTTTACTTATCCGTTTCATAGCTTCAGTATTTGTTATCTGTTCATTTTAGTACATTCTTATCAAGCTGTATATCCGTTCACTGGGTGTTATGCTCAGCCTAGTTTCATTTTATGTTCCAAATGAAAGGTACACAAGGACGCTCTTAGGATTCTGAGAGAGTATGTGCATTGGATGGAAGCTATCCAGACTTCTTTACTTTATGCACTTCATACATTACTTTACTTGCTTGGACATTGTTTAGTCCTTCCTTTCAGTACTTAATTATTTATGTTTGAGCTTATGTTTGGATTACCGATGTATGATTCTGGTATTTCTATTATGGTTAGTAATATCATTAAGATGTTTTCCTTGCATATTTTGATGACACACCATAAATACACGTAACGGTCCACTTATCCAAGTGGCGTGTTACATCACCCCTCTAAGTATTCATGCACGTTGATATAACATGACCTATATGGGATCCGCGCATATTTAAAATACAGATTTTCAAGATAAACTAAACATAAGTCTTTCAGAAATATAAACCAGTCTTATGAACTTAAACCAGGTTTTCCAGGACATACATTTATTCCGCTGCCATTCATTTCATTTCATTACTTGCTTATGTTTATGCTTTACATTCTATGCTATATATCCGCACACTGAGCGTATTGCTCAGACGTATTTCTCTTTCCATATCCCAATACAGCAGGTACTAAAGGGCAAGGCTAGGATTCAAGAGTACGGGCATGGAATGAGGCGCCAGTCTTCTTTCATTCTTTAATGCATTTATATACTTTTGCTTTGCTGGACAATGTTTAGTCCTTTCGTTTACATTCTATACTTATGCATTTCATGTCTGGATTTTATGTTGGATCCGATGTTTCTTTCTGGATTCTTTATGGCCATTTAATGTTTTAGACATTTACCTTGCATGCTTTGCTGACACGCCATAATTATTACGTAACGGTCTATTTATCCAAATAGGGTGTTACACGTATATTTTCAAGCATGAGTCAAGATACACGACTCACGCATAACTTCTAAACTAAGCCTCAGTAATTCAGGGTACCCTCCAAGGGGTATACCCATCCTGTTGTGCCATGTATGAATCAAGCCACTAAAAATTTAGTACCGTCTCTGGTGTATCCATTCAAGTTTGGACACGTAGTGTTCGTTCTATGTGAAACGAACAAAACACATTCAGGGAGATCTGCCACGTTTACTTCGTGTATTAACATAACACTTTCATTTCTCGATCCCATGTTTCATAAATTCATGTTCATAAAAGACGTCGTTGTATCACCCAAGTATATAAAGGCATTCATTTCAAAATGACGACAAGATCCTTTATGCTAACGCACTCCCTTGGACATATGCGAATTCGATATGGACTGATTTGCAGCACGCCATGCTACGATTAATTTCCATGCATATCAGATTATATTTAGCAATGTTCAGGCTCCTGAATGCATTCATCATGGTGTTATCACCAGGAAAATCTGTACAAATTGTTTTCTTCCTTATAAACGCATGCTTTATTATTCCATGGCTAGGAAGACCTTCTAGCTATCATTGATGATGCCACTTCTAAAGCTCCTTCTATTCATAACCAGTCAATTGTTTCAGTATTTCATGATGCATTCCAAGAAGAACTACCAAATATACCACCCATTTGTAAAGTGAAGCTTGGCATCGAGCTCAGGAATTTGTAAGAACAACTGTAAGAAGCATTGGAACGAGGTCTTATTCGCCGAGTGTATCACCTTGGGGTGTACCAGCTCTGTTCATCAATGAAGAAGGATGGTAGCATGGGATTTATATATCGATCATTGTCAAAATCTAAGCAAATCACCATTCTTATCCGTTATCCTACTCCACGTATTGATGACGCGTTTAATCAACTAATTGACTCTAAACTGTTTCCAAGACCGGGTTACGATTAGAATACCAACAGTTGCGAGGGAAAGAGCAGGGCATTTCCATGATTGCTCTTCGCACACGTATGGTCATTAGGAATTCCTTGTTGTGCCTTTTGGTCTCACGAAAGCCCAGCTGTAATTATGGAGTTGATAAATCCATTTTTCACTAATTCTGGACAAGTTCGTCATTTTGTTCATCGCTAACATTCTTACCTTCTCTAAGACTAGAGAAGAGCATGAAGACCATCTTCGCATTATGTCACAAATTCTACGACAAAAGAAATTTCACACTAAATTTTTTTCCCAGTACAAATTTTGGTTGATTTTAGTGACATTCTGAATCGCATTGCTCCTCACGGTTAAGTTTTACCATGACTAAGCTCACGCGTAAAGGAAAAAAATCCTACACTAAATCATGTGTTCCATGTGGATCCTACGTTAAGAGAAGTTTAATTTACCGACACTCATAGTTTCATAAACTTCTATCCAGCTTCTACAAATATGTCATAATCTCAAACCACATTTTGGTAGATCGACATGAAACAAGATGTAGTTGCATTCATATCTAAATGACTGACTTACCAGCTGATTAAGATAGAATGCCACCATGCTAGCAACTTATTTCAACCCTTAAAAATTTCTGAACAAAAAGGGACAAGCTCTCCATAGATTTTATTACCGACTGCTGCAGGATCAGATAAGCATAATGCTATTTGGGTCGTGGTTCGATCATTTAACCTAGCCTACATGTTTTCTTTCATCCGAAAGGATTACGCAATTAGCAGATTTTCAGACATCTTCCAACTGAAGATCGTACGACTACACGACATTCTTTCAGCTATCAGATCAGATAAATGTTCACATTTGCGTTCATTATATACACGTTCACGTCCTTATTCCAATTCATGATTTGCTTTTCGCACTCACGTTCATGATATTGTCCTTGTTCATGATCGTCTTCTAGCTCATGATGTACGTTTCATATTCCGTTATGGAAAGACAACCGAAAGCTTGGGAGACCAGACTCAAGTTGGTATAACTTTGCATCCTCAGACAGACGTTTCATGTCACATTTCACGTCTCATCTCGTATCGTTTGGCATTACGTCCTCAGCTGTCGCACGTTCACGATATGTTTCATATATCATGTCCACCCTACGTCTCTTATATCACGTTAATGATATGTTGCACGTACCACGTTCACCATATGCTCCCCATATTTCTTTCACCACGTCCCCACATATCGTGATCACAATTGTTCACGTATCACGTTCACAATTGTTCACGTATCACGTTCACAATTGTTCACGTACTACGTTTCAATACGTCTCGCGCGTCACTGCTCTTATCCACTCAATCAGATAGACGAGAATCTATCTTACGTTGATGAACCAGAAACTTTTACGTATCGTCAAGTCAAAGTCATGAAGACCAAGGTTATTACCTTCATCAAGATATTTTAGAGGAACCGTTCCGAGCGAGAAGCTACTTAAAACGGAAGGGTCCATCTAGACTTTTATCCTCTTTTCCATCCATAAGTCAAATATGTATCCTTCAGTCACGTCACGTTCCAAGCTCTTATCAGTTGCATCACGTCCATGTCCCTTTTCATCCATATCGTATCTTTAATTCAAGGACGAATTATTCTTTTTAGAGGGGAAGAGTTGTAAAACCCGCTTTAAAATACCTAAATCTAAGTTTAGTAGATTCCCTGTATCATAGATTTAAACACAAATCAAGCTGTTTGATATTAACTTGCCTGTGCCTAGGAGGCAGGTAAGTATCGCAAGACTCACAAAGATCTAAGTCTCTGTGGGAAACCTCAGAGGAGTCCATGTCAGAGACATTGTCAAGGAAGTAGAAGATTACTTGAAGACATACTCATTGTGTGTGATGGATAACAGCCAAGATGTATCAGGGACTATGAGGGGTTGAGGGTTAACAGGCGTGGCAATACCCTGTTAACAGTTAGTACACTTTGGACATACCTTAGTGTGTACGAGACTATGAAGAAAAGGGAAACTGTGTCAGCTCTGTTTCCCTAAAACAATGTGGTAGACTACCAAGAACAGAAGAGCATCTTCTGATAGAGGTCTGACAAGTGTCTGTCTAGTGTAGTCACTATCAACCAGTACTTGGATTCAACCTCGTACCACTATAAATAGGTTATGTAGCCTAGAGTTAATGTTCAACACTTTGACACATTTCACACATTAACTCTTAGAACTTGTTGAACCAAACAACTTCGACTGTGTTCATAAGTTAGGTTTTAGTTTGTCCAAAGTGTGCACAACACATTGTCATCAAACGGTGTTATCCATAACACTTGCAATTCTTTATTATACAATAATAAGTATTACGTTTGAAAAGTAATTAAGTGTGTTGATTAGTTTAGTTTATTGTTTCAAGATTGGTTTAGGGACTTTCAATTGGTATCAGAGCGGTGTTTGATATTAAAACCCTCATAAACATCGTTCTAAGTTTTATAATCAAGATCTACCATGCTTGAAACAAGCAATACACCACCACCACCGTCTTCTGGGAATAACACTACTCCACCACCAACATCACCAAGACTTACTCCTCCACCTCAAAATAAAGATGATCTTTGATGAGACTGCTTTTATACATAGTCTCATCGTCCAAAAAGGGCTTTAAATGCATAAAATATCATGAAATTGGCCAAATATATGCTTGTGTTTGTTGCTTGTGTATTTTAGGTACGAATATTGAGAAAATGACAAAAGATCACAAGAATCATGCAAAAACGAACACGGGAAACTAAGCCGCACATTAAACCAAGCCCTAATGAAGAACTTTCCAAAGAAAACCCTTGAAGATTTGAAGATTTATGAAGAAGGGTCCTCCAATATTGAAGAATTGACACTTTATACCCTTGTATCTTCATAATTACAAGATTGGTCCCTAAAGTTTGTCAATATTGCAAAAAGGGCCCTCCACTTTGAAGAATTGGCAATTTTAGTCCCTCAACAAAACTAAAATGTCAATATTAACCCTCCTCAAAGTCAAACATACCATGAAGGACTTGAAGTTACAAGAAATTACAAGTTTGGTCCTTTGAAAATATCAAAATTACCAAAAGGACCCTTGACTTGGAAGAAATGGCAAAAATGGTCCCTCATTAATCATGACTTGGCAATTTCAGTCCTCAAAGAAGTCAAACAAACAAGTCAAGACCATTATCTATGAAGAAAATGCCAAATCAGTCCTTCAAGAATCAAGAATTGGCAAGAAATACCCCTGAATTCACTTTACAAAAATTTTTGGGGGCAAAAGTGTGAAAAGAGAAACTTCAATAACAAAGGAAATGAAGATTGGCCGGATTTATTTACAAATGAAAGGAATATAAGAGATGGTGTACTATTCTTGGCAGACAACATAAGTAACCTTAACCAGTGTCATGGTGACACGTGCCCCACTCAACCAAATCCACCAATCACAACACACCCTGGCTCCACATCACCAATCCACTCACCAAAGCCGTAACTAACTAATTATTTATTAGTTAATTAGGCGCTAAACACCCAATTTAAACAAGAATAAAGATCAAATGCTTGTTCTTGGTGTTCATAAGCAGATTTGGGGATTTACTTAATACTTGAAATTAGCCCTTAATCTCTTCCAGATTTATGATTAAGGGACTAATAATCTTAACCCAACCTTCAAACAGCTTGCCACATCACCACATTGTCACATGTTTCCCCCTACTTTTCACCCTTTGAAGAAGAGGCCAAAACAGTGGCCCTCATCCAACGTCCCACAACATAGCTTGGAAGCTAAGCATTATTTGGGCCCTTTGATCAACTTTTCACAATGCCAGCTCCACAACAATCCAAAAGAAAGTCACATGATATTCAAAGTTCAAAACAAGACAAGGGGAAATTCTGGGACTTCACAACAATTAGGTTTACATCTTTTAGCTCTTTAATAGTTCATTGTAGCCTATATATGGCATAGGACTTAGAACATTAGGCTTTGCTCTTGAATTTTCCTAAGTTCACAAATTTGTAAATCATATATTCATTGAATGAAATGTGTTTGAATTTGGTGAAGAAAACTCAAGTGCCACTCTTATAATCTGTTTATTATTGTTGCTTGTTTATTGTTCTTGAATCCTAAACCTGTTTTCAAAAGGAGTGTGCAAAAGTTTGCACATTTTCCACTTTTCTTGATATTTTGCTAAGACTTGTTCAAACCTTGGAATTCTTGGGCTATAATGCTGATCATAGCATCCTGATATTGAGTTATCAAGGTGTGGTGAAGCCTATAACTTGGGGATAATCAAGTGTGGGGAACTAAGGTTGCATTAATCAAGAACTTTTCATCTTTCTGTTTTGATATTTGTGCTTCTAACCTTGTTGAATCTTAGCAAGCTCTATTGTGGAAGCTTGTGCTTGTTCTTGCTAACACATAAGCTCAAAATTCGTGGGTGTGGATGTACATCCATGAGGTACACATCATTCTACTCAAAATCTGATAAAAAGTTAGATTTTAGGTGATTTTGTGTGTGACTTGTGTTCTTGCTGATTTTATGGTCTAAACTTGTTCTAATGTGCACATCTCATCTGTTATTAGGTTGATTTGGGCTTAGGTGGTCTTGGATAACACTTTCGATTTGAAAATTTGGTTTTGAAAAGTTAAAAGGGTGTTTGGGATTACCTGTTATAGATCATAAGTTGTTATTTTGTGGTTGGAAGTTTATGTTATTGCTTTGTATCTGCTATATACTTATTTGAGTGCTATTTACTGCAAGTTTTCAACATTGAAACCTCAAATCAAAGATTGTGCTATAGATTGCATGTTTTGACTGTTTTTGACCTAAGACTTTGGGAACACCTAGAGTGTATGCATGCTTAGGGCTAAAAAGTGTTTAAACATAGTTCTTATAACCTGTTAACAAGATTGGAGTGTTTGAATTTGGCTTTGTGGTCAATTGCATCAGCAAGTGTTCATAACTGCATGTTCATAGTTCATCAGTAACTTTTAGTGCTTAAATCTTGCTCAATACTTTGAATCAGAGCATGAAACCTGTTTAGACTTGCTCATTTAAGTTTCTTATTGCTTGTGTATGCATTTGGTGAAGTTTGGCTGGCTGAATTGTGCTATACGTGCTTATCGAACCATAACTGCTTATTTGTTCATGTCTGTGCTAGATCTGGTGATGTTTTGATTAAACTGTACTAACTGTCTGTTGTTGATTGTGATTTCTTTGTTGTATTTGACTCCTCTTGATCCACTGATCATTTGGGTGCCTTTGTGTAACTTGAATCTCCAAAAAAATCACTAAAACAAAAAGTCAAACAAGTCAAGAAGTGGAAACTTTTCCCATTGCTCAGACACTAAAACTAGCCCCTGCTAGTGTACTTTTGCATTTAGCTTATTAATAAGCCATTTTGGCTTATCCAGACCTGCAACAACTTATTTTTGTGATCAATCTTCATCATTGACCCATTTGTTTGAACTGGAGCTTATTAGGCTTTGACTTTGATTTTTTGCTAGAAAACCAACTCATTTGAATTTTTCATAGGTGCTTATTTGCTTATTTCAGCTTATTGAGTGAACTTATTTGAAAACTTTTTGTTGATTAAGCTTAGTTAAGTCATTTAAAAGATTTTGAAACTTGAATCAGCTCTTGGGTGGCCTAAAACTCAAAAACGACTATTTTGTCGTTTTGTGTAGATTACTTATTGCATTTTCAGGCTTATTCCTTGGACTTTTTTCAAATTTGTTTTTACAGAAGTCTTAAGTAACTCAAAAGAAGCTTGTGTGTCTAATTTGAGCTTATTGCATCAGCTTATAGCTTAATGGGCCAAAAAGCCCATTAAAAATAAGTTGTTTGATATAAGCCAGCTTATTTCACATTTTCAGCTTTTGGGCCTTTGAAAAATTGTGTTCAGAATAAAATTTTGAGTCAGATAGGAGCTTTTGGGCTTAATTGGACAACATTTTGCTTATTGGGCCGATTTGAGCCCATTAAGGGGACTGTTTGGACTTTTGGCCAATTTGAAGGCCCATTAGGGGTATTTTTGTAATTTCAACTTCATTTCTGTGTTATTTAGGTTAAATTAAGCTAGTTTGCAAGTTTTTAGAATTTTTATAAATTTTGGATTTTTAATATTATTTTATTATTATTTTATTATTAAAAATTAAAATTTAGATTTTTCAAGTTTTTATATTTTTCTTGGGTTAAATACATTAAGTTAGGAATTTTACAACTTTTAGAATATTTTTATTGTCATTAGATTTATTTTTATAATTATTTTAAGTTTTAATAGTTTTTAATTGTTTTTAAATAGTTTTAATTAATTTTAAAATTTTCAAAAACAGTTTTAAATTAATTTAGGGTATTTTAGAGGTTTACAAGTGAAAAAATCTCATTTTGGGCTTTTTGTTAATTAAATTGATTTTTAGGGCTTTAATTAGCATTAAAAAATCATTATTTAATTAAATAAAAGGTTTGGGTGATTTTTTATTTTTTGTAAACTCTAATTACATTATTTAGGATTTATTTCAGTTTTCTAGGAATTTTTTGGATAAATTTTTAATTTGGTCACTTTTTACGGTTTTACGTGTATGACTCTTTCGTCTTAGTTTAATTCGTCATCGTAACCGTCATTCTCTTCTTACCTCATTTCTATTTTCTTTTCTCATAATCATATAATCACAAAGTTAATCATCTCTCTACACAACACACTTGCCTCCTTGGGAAACGAACTTGAACCACATTGGTCATTAGTGCTTGGTTTTCCTAAACCGACACTTAATACTTGCCACTTTTGCTCTCTTTTCCTAAAGAGTAGTAAAACCACTACATCATTTTGGCGCCGCTGCCGGGGAGGCATGTTGTGTTTTGATTTGGCAATTGTTGTTTTTAAATATAGCCATAATATCTATTTGTATTAGTAGCACTCTACTAATACGTATTATCGGTTTTTCGTTTTTTGTATGAATACTATAAGTATATTGTATACGTAGAACAATAAATTCACAAGTACTCCAAAAGTGTGAAAACACAACCTTGACTTGGGAGGTCATTACCCAATCATTGTATTCGAATCTCAAACAAGAAAGAAAAGGCAAAAATAGATAAATACTTTCGTGAAGCTCGATTTTGAAAAATACAAAATATAAGGTGGGTATAAGGCGAGTGTTATAAAATATACCCTAAGGAAAAAGGCTCTTAAGTGCTTCGCGCCGCCTCGTTTCCCCGCTTGCTTGTGAGTATTTGATTTTGAGAGCTAATCGAGGGTTTTGCCGCCTAAAGTATTATTAAGTATCATATGTACTTTCTTGGTTTCATTGATTAAACCCTCTTGAACGTTTTGGTGTTCCGCCAACGTTCTAAAGTCATCGAAGGCGTTCACTTCACGTGATCGTTTTCATTCCTTGAGGCTTCTTTAATCAAGATATTTGATTAAGGAGGAGATTTGTAGATTTTGGTCTACTTAATACAATCACAAAAATCCAAAAAAAGTACAAACAATCAAAAACCACAAAAAAATTGGAAAAATACAAAACACCAAAAAGAATCTTCTTTGCTCATCCCCTCGTTGTACGTGACGTTTATTCAAACCCGCAACTAAGCAAGACGTGCACGTAAACGAAAAAACCGAAAGGAGTCAATACCTACTCCCAATCTTTCTAGTGAGGAGTCTCCTATTGACGAACCCATTGTAAGAGAAGAACCAACCATGGCGAATCGAACTATGATGGAGTTACTTCAAGCACCCACCGAGGGTTATGGAGAGGCTATTGTGATCCCGCTATCCTTGCGGAGAATTTTGAAGTGAAAAAGGGTTTGTTGTCGATGATCCAAAACAACAAATTCCGTGGTGATGAGAAGGACAACCCGCACAACCATATCCGCCAATTCAATCGTCTTACCGCCACTTGCAAATTTAAGGATGTTGCTAATGACTCGATTAAGATGATGCTTTTTCCGTATTCCTTAGCGAGGCCCGCTAAAATTTGGTTAGAGAAAGAGCCACCCAATTCTATATTGACGTGGAAGGATCTCGTGTCTAAGTTTGTGAACCAATTTTTCCCGCCCTCTAAGACTACGCACTTGAAAAACGAGATTTCAAAGTTTTCACCAGAATTTAATGAGAGTTTTTCAACAGCTTGGAATAGGTTTAAGGAAATGTTACATGAGTGTTCTCATCACGGTTTTTCCGACTTGCATCAAATTGACACGTTTTACAATGGATTTAATGATCATGAAAGGGATTATCTTAATGCCGCCGCGGGTGGTAATTTTTTGTGTAAAACGGTTGTGGAAGCTTTGGTGATAATTAAGAATAGATCTAAGGTGTATAGTCCTCGTAGCACGTCGATTGTTCGTAAGCCTTCGTCTTCGGCTTCACCTTCTTTGTCTAATACCATCGATGCTTGCCAAATTGAGGCGAACTTGGAAAACAAAATCTTTGATAAGCTTAAAGGTCTTCTAATTGAATTCAAAGTTGGAGAACAAAGTGCTCCCGCTACGGCTAAAGCGGTTGAGGCTTCATGTATGTATTGTGGTGGAGGTCATGATTTCTCCGAGTGCATTACCAACGGTGGTAACACTTCGAGTGCCTATGCAGCCACGGGAACTTACAACCAAAACGGTCAAGTTACCCGCTCTAATCAATTGACTCCACCGGGTTTTGGTTCAAATCAAAATGCTAACAACAACTATCGAAACAATCAAGTTGGTTTCAAAAACAATTACAACAAAGGAAACTATGGTAATCAAGGGGCTAATAATCAAGTTTCAAAAAAAAAATCAAAGTGATTTTCAAAACAATAACAAGAGTTTGCAAACTTTTAAAGATCTTCCAAATGAATTTGTTGAATACGCTAATGGGAACGATGCTAGGTTTGACAACATTCAAAGAGAAATCATTAGCCTAAGATCCGAGTTTAAGAACGACTTGAAGAAAGAGTTGAAAAATGAGTTAGCAAATGAGCTTAAAATCCATACAAACAAAATGGAAGGTAATGTAACTAGGTTACAACAAAACCAACAAAAAATGGAACAAGGGAAACATGAAATCAAGTAAGAAATGATTAAGGCCGAGAAGAGGCAATCTATGTTTGAGGATAAAATTTCATCTATGTTTGAGGCAATTATGTGCAAACCGTCTTCGAGTAGTCTTCCTAGCAACACCGTATCAAACCCTAAGGGTGAGATGAAAGTGATTACCACACGTAGTGGTAAGACACTTAAGGAACCGACTCCTCAACCAATTGCTCCTACGGAGGATGCAATTGAGGAAGAACCCGAGGTGATGGTCGAAAAGGAGCATATCCAAATCCCACGAAGTACCGCTCATGCCACACCTACGGTTGACCCATTACCAACATTGGAACCCGAGATTCCAAAGGCTATGCCTATGCCTCAACCCACACCACCTTTGCCCTAACCATCGAGACTTAGGAAGGAAAAACGTCAAGAGCGCGACAATTATCAATTTGAGCTTTTTATGAAAATGTTTCGTGATTTGTACTTTAATGTGAGTTTCGCCGATGCTTTGGTCATGATGCCTCGATTTGCCGCTAACTTTAAGAGTATGTTGAACAACAAGGAGAAATTGCATCAATTGCCTAGTTTTTCATCAGTTTATCTTAATCGTATACCTCAAAAAGTCGGTGATCCCGGTAAATTTTTGATCCCTTGTGCAATCCAAGATATGGAAGAATGCTATGCCTTGGCCGATCTTGGTGCTAGCATTAACTTGATGCCACTTGCAATCTTCAAGTCGCTCAATCTTCCTAATCTTACTCCTTCACTACTGTCTATCGATTTGGACGACCATTCCACGATTCCCGCATGTGGATTGGCGGAAGACGTTTTTGTGAGAGTGGGAAAGTTCTATTATCCGGTAGACTTTATCGTTGTCGATATTCCCACGGATCATCAAGTTCCTCTCATTTTAGGTCGTTCGTTTTTAGATACGTCTATGGCTTTGATCGATGTTCATGCTAGAAAGATCACCTTACGTTTCAACGACGAGGAACTTGTTATAAACGCAACTTAAAACTCTCAAATTTCTCATGTTTATTCCGTAGCAACCATAAACCTCGTTGATATGATTGACGTTGTTTGCGAGGAATTTTCACAAGAAGTTCTAGGTTTTGGTGATGATGAAAATAGTGGCAATCCCAATGTTAGATCCCATTCTTGATAACTCGACACCAACCTTCACTCCATTTGAAGGTGGTGGTTTTACGTTGGAAGAATTCGATGTTCCACGTACTTGTAAAGAAGACCTCGACAATGATGAGGACTTCTCGATTATCAAGGATTTTATTAACGATTTCCCATTCCCTCCACCCGTGGAGGTTATGAGTATCGAGCCCAAATATTCAATTGAAGAACCACCTATCCTCGATTTGAAAGATTTACCTCCTCATCTCGAATATGTCTTTTTGGAGGAGGGCGACAAGTTGCCGTTTATTATTGCGAAAGAACTTTCGGATGATGAAAAAACCGCACTTGTCGATGTTCTAAAGGATAACAAAGGGGCAATTGCGTGGAAGTTATCTGACATTAAGAGGATCGATCCCAAATTTTGTACCCACAAAATCTTAATGGAGGAGGATTACAAGCCCGCAATCTAACGTCAAAGGAGGGTGAACCCCAAAATTCACGACGTCATTAAAAAGTAAGTCCTAAAACTCCTTGACGCGGGAATGATTTACCCTATTTTCGATAGCCCTTGGGTGAGTCCTATTCATTGTGTCCCTAAGAAGGGAGGAATGACCGTTGTGCCAAACGATGCCAACGAGTTAATTCCCACTAGACCCGTGACCGGATGGAGAGTGTGCATTGACTATCGTAAGTTGAATGAAGCCACTCGAAAAGAACATTTTCCCTTACCCTTCATGGACCAAATGTTGGAGCGTCTTATGATTTCTATTACTTTTTAGATGGTTTTTCCGGTTACTTCCAAATCCCCATCGATCCTCGTGATCAAGAAAAAACTACGTTTACGTGTCCATATGGAACTTTTGCCTATCGTAGAATGCCACTCGGACTTTGCAATGCACCAGGAACCTTTCAAAGGTACATGTTGATCCCAAACTTAGATCGATTTAGCTTTATGTATACGCGATTAGATCAAGTAATACACTTAGAGAAACCTTTGTATATGTATATGACAATCTAAGTGTTATGCGGAATTAACACTTAAACAAGAACACACAAGATGTAAACAAACTTTCACTTTGATTAATGATATCAAACTTGCTTACAATGAAAGTAGTTTACGTATGAAAACTTATCTTGAACATTAACCTAAAGGTCTTCTTTTATAGACATAAGAAGCCTTGTACAATAATCTACGTATCAACTATTCTAGGTAAAGATAAATATAGAAAATACATTGTTGTTCCTATCTTTACTAGAAGTAATCTAGAATACAATAAACGCGTAGAGTATATCCTTCCATCAGTGCTTGTCTTCAATGCATCAACGCTTGACTTTTTCTTGTCAACGCTTGATCTGTCAGCGTTTGTTTTACTCCTGTCAAAGCTTGTTTTACTCTTGTCAGCGCTCAAGTAGACTGGCTATAATTTATTCCCAACAATCCTCCCCTAAACTTGATATCTACTCTAGTGATCAAGTTTCTGAATAAACATTAAGAACTAGGAGGAATCTTACAAACCTTCTCATATTGGTAATAAATAAATCTGATCAAGTCTTTGGCCACGTCACTTGAATAATCAATTTCCAGCTATGTATTCTTCATTTTCTCCAAGACTTCCTTGGACATGAAATACTGACCATCCACAAGTAGGTACTCAGCAAACTTTGTAGAACTCAAATAATAAACACCAGCAGCTGAATACAATCTCCATTGAAGACCACTGAGGTCATCTTCAATATCCTTCCAAACAGCAGGATCTTCATCAATTGGTCCACACATTCTCTTGAATGTTGACCACAGTTTTATTCCATTGTCTGAAGTTGGTGCTTCAGTCACATACTTGGCCTCTAATAACCTCCATAGGTCTACCAAGTCTTCTCTGTCAAAACTTGCAAACAAAGATATAAGGGTGGTAAAAGTGTGAACCTCTTTTCCATACCTGCCAATCTTCCAAAACCCACATTCATCTTCTTCATAGCTTATAATAGGGTTTCTGGAATCAAGTGGTAACACTTGTACCATATGTGAAGCTTCTAATGGTGAGAGCTTGAGGCTCTTTCTTATAACAACTTCACTTGGATGTAATGGATTTATATCTTTGGGAAACTCAAGAGGAACTCCCTTTTTCACTGGTCTGGGAACAAACATTGCCTTCTTAAGCTCCATTTCCTCTGCAAGTTCTTCTTTTCTTTCATCAGAAAGAAGTCTTAGAGTGTTTTCTTCCTGCACTCTAACCCAAATGGGATAAGCTCTACATTATAACTCTTCAAATGTCAACCCAGTCAATTTCTTATAAGTCAACCCTGTTCCATGACATCTGAGCAGCATGAAGTACAACTCCTTTCTATCCCTTTTCAAATTTGAGAGAACATTGCTTGCTTTGTGTTTCAGAATGACCTTGCAATCCTTTTGTACTCTGAGAAGAATCTCCAAACCCCATATCCGATCTGAAATGGTCAAGTGTGGATTCTCCATACACCTATCTTCCCAAGCATGGCACATCTAAACCACCTTTGGCATATCAAAATCAACCTGCAATTTCAGCTCATTCAATTTCTCCTTGGCCAGCTCATCATCATACTCAAGTCTTTCTGGTTGTTCTATGATCATAACACTTGAGTCTGAACTGGCTTCATCACTTCCTTCTTGCTCTTCTGAAGTGACAACAAAAGTTGATTCACCCACCTTTTTCTTTTCTTGTTCCACAATTTGTGCAGCCAACTTTTTATCAAACTCAATTTGTGCTGCATCCTTTGGAACAACCTCCTCTACCATAATACCCTTACCCATATCTAATGGATCAACTGTTGGTAAGGTAGATGGTAATACCTGTGAAGAAACCTCTTTGATAATGGATGATGACTAGAATACATCAACCTCATTTGCAGGTCTGTCAACGCCCAATTTTGCTTTGTCAGCGCCCAAGATACTCATGTCAGCGTTCAAATTCTGCTTGTCAACGCTCAAATTTCCTGCCTCAGCACCTTTTGTAATTTCCTCCAACATGGCTGTAAATGACAAATTTACGTTTGTAGGAGAGACTAGAGACGTATCAAAACCTGTCTGTTTCTTCAAACTTTTTAGGGCCTCAACGACATCCAAAGATTGACCATCATGAGAGCCCTTATCACTCACATTTATTTGTTCATCCTCCCCTTTGGAAGATTCCTCCATCCCTCTCCTTGTACTAGCAGTCTCCAAGATAACAATCCTCTCCCTCAATTGCTTGAGTTCAAGTCCTTGTGTGCTGACAACTTGTACCAAGTCTGCATTTTGCTTTTGCAAGCTCATGCAGACAGCCATCAATTCCATTAGGGTCATTGGTTCCAATCTACCCTCTTCTAAAATGGCTATTTGACCTCCCAAGTTAGATTCATTGGGCATGGATGAGGTCTTAATTATGGTAGGACTGTCTTGGCCAACTTCTAAGCCAGAACCAATAGTCCCAGCCTCATCCATAACACCAACCACACTTGTGGGGTGGTTCTCTCTGCTACATGGCTAGGACCACTAGAGGAGAACACTTCAGTAGTCCTTTGGCGTTTTTGTAACCTATATTGTGTTGGGGGAGAAGAAGATGTGGATTGGGTGGATGTGGGTTGGTTAAGGGGTGTTTGGGTCTGTAAAGGATTTGTGTCAACGTTTGAAATAGGCACATCAACGCCAACATTTAATGTGTCAGTGTCAAAGGGTTCTTGGTCAATTTGCATATGTTGTGGTGAAGGTAAAGGTTCAGGTATTGGGTCAGTTTGGGGTTGGGGGTCTGGTTGGGGTTGTGCTGCTTCAATGACAGCAATCATAGCTGGGGTTAGGGGTAGGTCACGATGTGGGAGTGAGTTCATCTTCATAAAAATTGCTTTCTTTTGCACAGGGATCTCATAAAAATCATCATGATCCCTTGTGCAGTAACCTTGGACATCAAAAACCATTTGTAAAAATCTGGGATAAGCTAAAGTCATTTTGTTCCCTTTATTTTTACACATTCCCTCAAAAATCATTTTGGAATAATTAAACTTTTGCCCAGTAGCAATGCACACAATAGCACTTGCAATAGATCTATTGATCTCATTGTGTGCAATACACTTGAGACTCAAACATTGTAAGAGGACATGTATTAGGTACTTCCAGGCTGGGGGAAATTCCTGTTTATGATATTTATTTAAAGTTCCTTCAGCAAGAAAAGGATAACCCAAAGCCCTTAGTCCTTGTTCTATTTCACTAATGGGGAGGGTGGTTATACCATCAACATCATCAAGATGCAAAGCTTGGCGTACCAAAGCTTCAGTAACCACCCATGTGCGCCCATGAACAATAGAAGATATGTAGTCACTCTATTAACTGTTGAGGAACTTACATTGTTTCAAAACTGTTTAATATGTGTGACAGGAATGAGTGGTGCATGAGAAAGAGCATACCTAAAAGGAGATGCGTTCAAATACGCCACCATTTGTGTGTATTGGGGAAACAGAGTATCATCAGCTTCAAGATACGCGATCATGTTGTGTTGACTTCTGAATCCTAATTCCAAATCACTTGGTTTGAATTTTGGTGTCATTGTTGAAAGCTGTTTGAATGATTGATAAAGATGAAGTTGATAAGAGAAAATTGTGTTAGACAAGAATAATAGGTACCCTGTTTAAAAATAGGAGCCAAATATATAGGAGAAGAAAATGCATGCGATTGGCCCAAAACTAGGCAAGTATTTTCAAAATGCAATCATGAAAGTATTGAAAAAGAATAATTTTATCTCATGCATTAAATGAGGGTTATCTGCTCCCAAAATTACGGCCTAAAAATATGTCAAAAATTAACAACTGGGTAGGTCCCATTGAGTGTCAACGGTCAAAAATAACCCATCAACGCCCAACGGCTATATTATTGTCAACGTTTGCCAAAGCCATGTCAGCGTCTAAATTGGTCACAACAACGCTTGGAAAAATACTTGTCAGCGTCCAAAAATAAAAATTTATAAAAATGAAAAATGACCTTAACAAAGTAATTTATCCTAGAGAAGATAACCAAAAAGTTGATAATTATTATAGGGCGGCAAGCACTGTCCAGTTATGCACACTTGCTTATGCAAGATAGACATAACAGTCCTCTAGTATCCCTTGCTAACCAAAAATCTTAACAACTAAGTTACCTTATAAAATCCCTTGTTACTCCAAGGTAAAACCCATGACAAAATCATTCCCAAGTCTCCCAACAGACCACAACCAATTCTAGGCCAAAAATGTCTTGGCAGCATGCATAGTATATCAACTTTGCATGCTACAGTGCCTCATGTTTTAGTAAAACTAACTCATACTCACCTGTGGACACAATCTAGAATTGTGATAAGAGTATCATATGGATACCCAAACATCCTAAAGGTTCCTAAAACCTCCCCTTAAACTATGATACATATGTTGCTAAAAATATGCATGAATATAAAAAATTTATGTCAAGATAGGAATTAAAAATTCCAACCATCATCCATAAATAAAAACATGTCCAAATGCTTCTCCAATGATCCATAAGCAACTCTGTATCCAATGGTATACTGCTAACACCACCTACACATTTAGATTGAAAACCACAAAACTAACATTGTTGCTGACAACGCCCCGATAACACTTGACAGCGTTGAGGGAAGCTTTGTCAGCGTTACACAAATATATTGCTGACAACGTCGCAAAAACACTTATCAGCGTTCAAGCAACCTTTGTTAGTGTTAGAAAAATATAGTGGAAAATCTAAATCCTCAAAAAGACCAATAACAATGCATTATCCTGTACATACTTTTACAAAAAGACTCCAAAACACATATTATGCGAGATTGATCATCCCAATGCTTGTTACCAAGTATTGAAACCTCCCAGCATCAAAAGGTTTAGTTAGTAAATCTGACACATTCTCTTCTGTGTCAACCCTATCTGGTTGTATTAAACCCTTTTCAAAACAATCTCTTATAAAATGGTGTCTAATTTCTATGTGTTTAGTTTTAGAATGATGTACAGGATTCTTAATAATGCATAAGGTGCTGTTATTGTCAACAAATATCTTAGTATGCATGAAATTATACCCATAGTCCTACAGTTGGGTCTGAATCCACAAAACTTGTCCACAACAAGCAGCTGCAGCCACATACTCTGCTTCAGTTGTAGAATTAGCCACCACTGTTTGTTTCTTGCATTGCCAAGATATTAACCTGCTCCCAAGAAACTGACATCCACCAGTTGTGGATTTTCTATCAAACTTATCACCTCCATAGTCACTTTCTGAATATGCAATCAGCTCCAATGGTGAATCCTTTGGGTACCACAAGCCACGACTAGGATAGCATCTTAGGTACCTAAAGATCCTCTTGACAGCATAAAGGTGACATTCTTTGGGAGTCACTTGATGACGTGCACAAGCACACACAACAAACATGATGTCAGGTCTAGAGGCTGTGAGATATATCAATGAACCAATCATTGATCTATAGTGCCTGACATCAACATCCTTTCCATCTCCAATCTTTCCCCAAGGGTGTTCTCTATCCATAGGAGTAGTAGCCCTATTTTCATGTGGAGAAAATCCAAACTTCTTCAAGATCTCTGCCACATATTTATCCTGGGAGATGAAGATACCATCTTCTTTTTGCTGAACTTGTAAACCAAGAAAGAAGTTCATCTCCCCCATAACACTCATCTTGAATTTTTCTGTCATAAGCTTGGAGAAATCCTCACTCATCTTTGGATCAATAGACCCAAAAATGATGTCATGAACATAGACCTGAACAAGCAACACATCCTTACCTTTCTTCTTTGTAAATAGTGTCTGATCTATGGTGCCCCTCTTGAATCCATTGTCTACTAAATATGTAGACGAAGTACCATACCATGCTCTTGGGGCTTGATGAAGTCTATATATAGCCTTCTTGACTCTATACACCTTGTCTGGATTCTCTGGATCCTCAAAACCAGGAGGCTGCATCACATATACCTCCTCAACAATTGTTCCATAGAGGAAGGCACTCTTGACATCCATTTGATAGACAGTGAAGCCCATACAGGATGCATAGGCTAGAAAGATCCTAATAGCTTCAATCCTTGCAACTGGTGCAAAGACCTCCTCATAGTCTATCCCCTCCTCTTGTGTATATCCCTGAGCCACTAATCTTGCCTTGTTTCTGACCATAATGCCTCTTTCATCTCTCTTGTTTCTTAGAACCCATCTTGTCCCAAACCAGCTCCCAAACATCCTGAATTGCAAATTGGTGAAGCTCATCATGCATTGCTTCCACCCAACTTGGTTCTTTGAGAGCATCAAATATCTTCTTGGGTTCCTGTTGTGACAGAAAACAGGCAAACAAACATGCTTGCACAAGAGGGGTATCAACCTTCTTGTGTATATTGGCAATAAATCCACCAAGACCTTGATGAGATCTTCTAGTCTGAACAGGAGTCATAATATCACCAATGATCTGAGAAGTAGGGTGATTCTTCATAGTGGAAGTGAGAACTCCTCCTTCAAAAAGTCTGGTGTCTTCAATCTCATTATCCATGTTGCCAATATCTTCTTCTTCAGACTCTCTTTCATCAATATGAGGATGAACCTCTTCATATAAATTAGAAGGTTCACCTTGTTCAAAAGTAGAAGAGAAAAGATGTGCAAAAGTGTTGTCAACGCCTGACCTTGGTTGTCAGCGTGTGGGCTAACAACGCTTGAACTGTTGTTGTCAACGTCTGAGCCATCAACGTCTGAATTGGTGTTGTCAGTGCTAGATTTGCCTTTATCAGCGCCTGACGGACCATGCATGTTTGTATCTGGTGATACTTGGGAACCACCATTATCTTTTCCAGCAGCAGCAGCAACAAAAGCATCTGTCCATATGGGAATTGTGACATACTCTTGTATAGGAGATGACTTTTCTGCTTGTGATCCAACCTTTTCATGAACCTGTGTACCTGAAACATCAACAATTTTTTCTTCCACAACATTTGAAGTTACCTTCACAATGTCTGGATTAGTGACAGGCATATAATTTAAAGTCCTAGATAAAGGTTCTAAGTCAAACAACCAATTTGGGCCACTTTCAGGATCACTAGGTTTACTCTCTAAAAACCTAACATGTACTCTTTTAAGTATACGTTTTTCCTTTTTAAGATAAACCCTATATCCCTTGCTCTTCACTGAATACCCCATGAAATAGCCTTCATCACCTTTTGCACTAAATTTACCTAAGGCATCACTAGTATCTAAAACAACTACATGAGAACCAAAAGGTCTGAGAAAACCAATATTAGGTTTTATTCCCCAAAGTAACTCATAAGGTGTTTTGTTATGTATTTTTTGACCAATGCTCTATTTTGAACATAGCAAGCTGTATTAACAGCCTCAGCCCAGAAAGCTACAGGGAAATGAGCATCAGCCAACATGGTTCTGGCTGCTTCAATTAGGGTTCTATTCTTTCTTTCTGCAACCCCATTTTGCTGAGGGGTTCTGGCAACACTAAATTGCCTAGTAATTCCTTTCCTGGCACAAAAATCATCTAACACTTTATTCCGGAATTCACCACCATTATCACTCCTAAGTATTTTAACTTCATTACCAGTTTTCTTCTCAATCTGAGTGATAAAATCAATTAAAGTGTCAGCTGTATCACTCTTCATAGCTAAAAAGAAAGTCCAAGTAAACCTAGAAAAGTCATCTGTGATGACAAAGCAGTATGATTTACCATTCAAACTCTCTATATTGGTTGGACCAAATAGGTCCATATGAAGCAAGTGAAGATGTCTAGTACTAGAGTGCACCTGTTTGGACTTGAATGAGACCTTGTGCTGCTTGCATTTAAGACATGCAACACAAGAGTGGTCATTGTGGAAAGCCTTTTCAGGCAAGCCATCAACCAAGCCAAGTCTCACAAGCCTGTTTATATTCTTAAAATTTATGTGCCCTAGTCTCCTGTGCCATAAATTACTCTCATCTACTGAAGCTTTATCATAAAAACATGACATATTGCTATTCATTATAATCCCATTCAGATTCACATTATATATGTCTTTATGTCTAGGTGTTCTATAGTCAATATATTTCTCATCAGGGATCTTATAATCCTTGCTTAACACCAAACATTCAGTATCAGTAAATAACACTTTATTTTTGTTATCACAAACTTGTGATACACTAAAAAGATTGTAATCAAGTTCCTTTACCAAAAATACGTTTTCAAAACACAAGTTCTTGGTGAGAAGTGTTCCTTTGCCTGTGATAGTACCATATCCGCCTCCAAAGTAAACCTTATCACCATCCTTAATAGGAGTGAAGTTAGTAAGATAATCTTCCTTCCCTATCATGTGCCTTGATCATCCACTGTCCCAATATCCATAATCATTGACCTGTTTTTGAATGCCCTGCACATAAAGAAAACAAGTTAGTTTTATTTGGGAACCCAAGCCTTAGCAGACTTGGATTCATCTGGTTGTTCAACAAGAACAGACTTGGTTCTCATAACAACCCTTGATCATCCTTCTTTGGATGAAATACCCAGTTAACCCCAATAGGTTTTGTAATGACCTTTGAAATGTAATTAAATCTGTTGCAGGTCATTGAAATCCCATTATCATTAGGGTTTTGATCTTTCTTTGGTCTCCATGTCAAGCTTGAAGAAGCTTTAGACCCATTACCCTGTGGTTGCAAATAGTTAGGTCTGGTCACATTTCTGTCATCGTTGGATTTGGTCTTGTCAACGCTGAAATTACCCTTGTCAATGTTGAACCTAGGGTTTGATACAGAAACCCATTGCCTATTAGACCAAGTATTTGTCTTTTGAAATGGTCTTTGTCCATAAGTGTTAGACCCTCTAGTGATGAATGGGGCAGGTCTAACAACTTGTGGACTTTGCTTCACACAAGGTTTGGGTCTGACAACGTTTGACTTTCTAACAATGTTGACTTTGGAAGCGTTGACACACTTATATGCTAAATGTGAAAAGCTACCACAAGTGTAACAGGCTTTTCTAGACACAACCCTAGGTCTAGAAGAGAAGAAGCCTGTTCTATCATTGCTAACTTGGCTCTTAGGTGACCTAGTATTCCTATACATCTCTGCATACTTAATGCTAGTTTTTCTAACAATGTTTGAGCCAAGGTCAACATCCTTACCAGTGATTGGGTTTGTAACTTTAATGGGGGTTGACTCATTAGGAATTTCACATAACAAGCCACCCTTAACAAATAAGGTAGGGTTGGCTTTCTTCCATTCATTTAAGTCAGTCAACTTCTGTTGATACTCTTCAACTGGGGTAATGACTTTTGGTGGAGGAATGAATTCCTCCTCTTGGAGTTCTGGTAAACCAGTCCAAGATAGGTCCTTTTGTTGGACACCATAGAAGTCACCAGCTGGTGGTGGAACCACAGAGTAGTCTTTCATCCCAATCCTAGTCATGTCCTTAGGATCCCTTTGTTTACTCACATATTCTCCTAGGGTTTGTGTGGCCTTATCAAATCTCTGAATTTTAAGGCCAACATTATCTTTGTTTTTAATGGCTTCATCTAACTTAGCCTGTAACTCACCATTAACCCTTTCCATGATACTCCTAATATCATTACTAGCATTCAACTCATGTTTTAAGATATCTGTTTTATCTTTTAAATCAAATTCCATTTTCTTGTATTCAGAAACTGTTTTCTCAGTTTGAGTGAGAGCTAGTTGATAGTTAGACAGTTTGCATCTCTCAGTACTCATATCATCTAATAATCTTAACACCTCTTTGTTAAGTCTCTCGGTATTAAACCTACAACCTTTACTACAAAAAGCATCATCGTATACCTCTTTATTAGATGAAGAGGAGGAGTGTGCCATGAGAGCATATTGAACATGCTCTTCTTCTTCTATCTCAACAACCAAAGCTTTATCCTCTTCCCCATTCTTAGCCAAATAGCTCCAGCCCAATCCAATACCATCAATGTCTTGTACTGCAACCATGGCCTTAGGATCTTGAGCTTTAACAATTTGACTTGAGGGTTTGCCAGCATCAGATCTTCTTGGAGATCTGCATTCCCTCATGAAGTTCCCCATACGATGACAGTTGTAGCACTCAACTTTGGATTTATCAAATCCAACAGTGTCCTTTGCATTGAAGGTCATCTTCTTCTTAAACCTTCTATTCCACCTGTTTGCTCTTATACTAGCAAGAGCCATGTTCCACTTAATATCCATCTCTTCCAAGTGCTCATCACTTATCTGCTCAAGGTCCTCATATGTAATCACTGAACCATTGGGCAAAAAAGCAATATAAGCACATACAGTATCCAGATCCAAACCAGCAGGTTTTACTCTTGGTGAGTCACTTTTGTATGTGTCAGCGTCTGAAAAGGAGGCGTTGACAGGACATGTTCCAACGTTGACACATGATGATCCAGTAACTGGATGCATGTAAGAGTCCTTCTGATTGAATTGACCTTCACTATGAGAAAAGAAGGCCATGTTATTGTTGGTGGACTTGCTTCCATGCTCCAAAAGAGTTTCATCTTCCAACAGCCTCAGTTTGTTGTAGATATCATCAAAAGTAGAACTTTTGTGAGTGTTGTTGGCAAGTATAGATCTTGCCTCAATCTTCCACGCCTCACCAAGACCTTTAAGAAAAGTGGCATTAATGTCAACATCACCAAGTTGTGTCCCCATGAAGGACAATTTGCTTGTAATATCAAGCAATCTGCTTCTCACACTGCTAAGCTTCTCATTAGGTTGAGCCTTGAAGACAGCATAATCATGCATGAGTTGCTTCTTCTTCTCTTCCTTAGTATCTTCATTACCACCATATGCAACTTCAAGAGCTGCCCAAAGGTCCTTAGCAGATTCATAACCTCTGTATTTATGCTGGTTCTCTTGTCCCAAAGAGACTTTCAGAATGTTTAGGGTTTTCATGTCAACCCTTTTCTTTGCTATGTCTTCAGCAGACACAGCTCTACCGTCATCAGGCTTTTCTTTTGTATCTGCTTCTGAACATCCAGCAACAGCTGTTCTTGCAGCAATGGCATTAGCAATCTTTTGAGCTTTATTGAATGTGTTTCCATATTCAATAATCTCCCAGAGTGTGTAGTCATAGATCCCTAGATATTGCTCAAAGTTGAATTTCCACAATTCAAAGTTGGTTGCATCAAGCATGGGAATCTTGATGTTTGGCAAAGGTGAGGAGGAGGAGGTTAATTCTGGATTTGACATGATGTTGTTAGGGTTTTGAGAAAATTAGGGTTTTGGTGATTTTAGGGTTCTTGTGTTCTTGAAGATCAAAAGTTCCTCAACAAGCTTTGATACCACTTGTTGATCCCAAACTTAGATCGATTTAGCTTTATGTATACGAGATTAGATCAAGTAATACACTTAGAGAAACCTTTGTATATGTATATGACAATCTAAGTGTTATGTGGAATTAACACTTAAACAAGAACACACAAGATGTAAACAAACTTTCACTTTGATTAATGATATCAAACTTGCTTATAATGAAAGTAGTTTACGTATGAAAACTTATCTTGAACATTAACCTAAAGGTCTTCTTTTATAGACATAAGAAGCCTTGTACAATAATCTACGTATCAACTATTCTAGGTAAAGATAAATATAGAAAATACATTGTTGTTCCTATCTTTACTAGAAGTAATCTAGAATACAATAAACGCGTAGAGTATATCCTTCCATCAGTGCTTGTCTTCAATGCATCAACGCTTGACTTTTTCTTGTCAACGCTTGATCTGTCAGCGTTTGTTTTACTCCTGTCAACGCTTGTTTTACTCTTGTCAGCGCTCAAGTAGACTGGCTATAATTTATTCCCAACAGTGCATGATGGCTATTTTTCATGATATGATCGAGAAGACGATGGAAGTCTTCATGGATGACTTTTCCGTGTTTGGTAGTTCGTTCACTTCGTGTTTGTCGAATCTCGAGAGAATGTTGAAACGTTGTGAGGAAACCAACCTTGTGCTTAATTGGTAAAAATGTCATTTTATGGTTAAAAGTGGAATCGTCTTAGGGCACAAGGTTTCGAAAGCAGGGATTGAGGTAGATCAAGTTAAGGTAGACGTCATCACCAAATTACCTCATCCCAAAACCGTTAAGGGAGTTAGGAGTTTCCTAGGCCACACGGGCTTTTATCTTCGATTCATCAAGGATTTTTCAAAGATCTCTTGACCTATTACACATCTCCTTGAAAAAGAGGCACGTTTTGTCTTTGACAAAGATTGTGTACGAGCCTTTGAAATCCATAAGAGGAAACTTACCAAAGCTCCCATTCTTGTTGCTCCCAATTGGAACCTCCCCTTTGAGCTCATGTGTGATGCTAGTGACTACGCTATTGGGGCCGTATTGGGGAAACGTCATGAAAAGCACTTCTTGCCTATTCACTATGCTAGAAAGACGATGACCGAGACTCAACTAAAATACACTACAACAGAGAAGGAGTTCCTTGCCATGGTGTATGCATTTGAGAAATTTCGACCTTATCTCGTCTTGACGAAATGCATAGTGTATACGGATCATTCGACTATCAAGTATCTTATGGCTAAACAAGATGCAAAGCCGAGATTACTTCGTTGGATTATCCTCCTTCAAGAATTTGATCATAAAATTGTTGACAAAAAAGGAGCCGAGAATCTAGCGGCCGATCATCTTTCTCGTTTGGAAGATCCTCACCAAAGTGTTTGAGCCCAAGGAAATCACTGAAACATTTCCGCTCGAGACACTTGGTGTAGTGAGTTCTAAGCTTGATTCTTCCACCCCAAGGTTTACGGACATCTCAAACTACCATGCGGGCAACTTCATCATCAAGGGTATGACGACAAAAGAAAAACGAATATTCTTTCGTGACGTCAAGTTCTACTTTTGGAACGACCCTTACTTGTTTCGAACTTGTGCGGATCAAATCATCCGACGTTGTGTCTTTGGTACCGAAGCTTCTAACATCCTTAGAGCTTGTCACGAGGGACCCATGGGTGGTCACCATGGTGCTAATCTCACAGCTAAGAAGGTCTTTGATGCCGGTTTCTTTTGGCCTACTATTTACCGAGATGAACATGAGCTTGTGAAGTCATGTGACTCATGCCAACGACAAGGAAAAGCCTCACAAAAAGATGAAATGCCACAAAATATCATCCAAGTGTGTGAGATCTTTGACGTTTGGGGCATTGACTTTATGGGGCCGTTCCCATCATCTCGTGGTAATAAGTATATCCTTGTCGCGGTTGACTACCTATCTAAGTGGGTGGAAGCTAAGGCTTTCCCACCAATGATGCTCGTGTGGTAGTCAAGTTTTTGAAGAGCTTGTTTTCTCGGTTTGGAACTCCTCGTGCGATCATAAGCGATCGTGGAACCCATTTTTGTAACGACCAATTCGAAAGGGTCCTAAGGAAATATGGGGTTACACATCGGCTTTCTACGGCTTATCACCCACAAACGAGTGGGCAAGTCGAGGTTTCAAACCGAGCGTTGAAGAGGATCTTGGAGAGATCCGTTGGGGAAAACCGACAATCTTGGTCGGATAAGTTGGACGATGCTTTATGGGCTTTTAGGACCGCTCATAAGACGCCCATTGGGTGCACTCCTTATAAGCTAGTGTATGGGAAGAATTGTCACTTGCCAATTGAACTCGAACACAAGGATTATTGGGCCCTAAAGCATTGTAATGATGATATGGAGACCGCAGGAAAACACCGGAAAATGTAATTAAATGAATTGGATGAATTAAGGTACATTGCTTATGAAAATTCATTGATTTATAAAGAAAAGACTAAAAAGTTGCATGATTCTAAAATTAAAAACCGGGTTTTTAACATTGGGGATCAAGTTTTACTTTTTAATTCTCGTTTGGAAATCTTTTCCGGTAAGTTGAAATCCCGTTGGTCCGGTCCATTCACCATGACTCAAGTTTTTCCATATGGGACCATCGAGCTAGCTCAAAATGATGGCCCCAATTTCAAGGTGAATGGACATAGGTTGAAGCACTACTTTGGCGGGGAAGTTCCATCCTTGAATTACCTCGACCAAATCACTTTCCCAATGATAATTAGTATTGAGGGGGTCGAGTCAAGCTCATGACTCGGTAATAAAAAACGAGGTGCCTCGTGGGGGAGTCCCATGCTTATCCTATGTACATATTATCGCTTTCTAATGTAGTAACGTGTGGGGATTTGTGCCCTTCCAACCTTTGTTCTGTGGTTGTTTTTGAATTATGGTTTTTAGATGATCATTATCTTCACGATTGGAGCCTCTCGTGTTCATTTTATGGGAGCACTCGATCGTTTGCTTTGAAGACTTTCTCAATATCCATGATATATCCTTTGATGTTCTAACCTTAGGTTTTTAGCACACTTCATAAACGGCTTTAAATTTAATGGTTACACCCTTTCCATGCTAGATTAGGCATTCGACTATCTCTCTAGTATGGGGGTGTTTTCACCCCTAGACTCGATACATTGAGGACAATGTTTAACTTTAGTATGGGGGGGGGGGGGGTGAATAGATACTTGCCTTGCCAAACCTTCACGCTTTCTAAAGTTTATCTTTTTATTTCTCGTTTTGTTGCAAAATAAGGCTAAAAATGGCCAAATTTTAAATTTTTTCTCATGTTTTATAAGTGTTTGAAGACACGAATGTAGGTTTTCCGATGGCGAGAATAAGAGTAATTTTTGACTCGACCGTGCGTGTTGAGCACTTAGCTTTGATTCCTTAACTTCACATTAGGCTAAGTCTCTTAAATGAGGACGAGAAATGAGAGGGTTAATTATAAGTTACTATGCTAAACGTAGAGTACTCGTATTCTTTCAAAAACTCATGTGTTCTCGTTGTTTGCTTATTCTCCCTTCGCTTGTAAATATTTTTTGCTTAATAAATATTGACTTAGCGGTTTAGTCTTGATTGTTAGGTTTCTAGTCTTTTCTAGTAGCTTCCGTGTAATTAAATTAGGAAGACATTAAGGTATCGCCAGCGTCACGGTTTTGAAGTATTGGCACCCGAATAATCAAAGCTTCACCCAATAATAAGATTTCAAGTGCTCACCTAAATCAAGCAAACAATTTGAAGCCCACAAGGCCGAAAAATATATGCAAAATTGAAAGTGAATCAAGCCTTAATCTTTGAAGCTTTAAAGATCCAAAATTCGCCTTAGCGTGAGGATATACGTCTTTGGCTAATAAAACCACCGATGAGGTGCATAATAAAAGGCAAGGCAAGACCGGAGTCATAATAAAAGCTTCATGGCGAAGTTGAATAAAAGATGGAGGTAAACCAAAGATAATAAGGCCCTTCCGTTAGGGGGCGTATAAAATTCTTGGTAATAAGTCTCATGTTCAAAACCGTTATAAAACCGTGTAGATCGATCCTTCTTGTTGACTTAATTTTTTGACACCGTTGTCTATTAGTAGGGGTTATTGATTTGATGGTCTTGGTTACACCGTTAGGACTCTATTTTTAGACCTAAATCTCTATTATCACATAAGTCAAACAATGTATCCTCGTGAAACATTCAAGACAAAATAAAATATAAGAAATACAACTTAGGAAAAAGGGAGGATTAGTACGTGATTATGGCATATGAGTAGTGTTAGTATTACTAACTTATAATGACAATGATCTCGTTGCACGCTTGGCATGGAATTGAGGTGAAAATCGAGGACGATGAAATTATTTCTAACGAAGCATTCACGTGTTCTTATTCTATGAACCTAAACGTCCCATTTTGCGATGAAAATCATACATTATGTCTAAAACGCAAGTAGTAGTAATATTAGTAGTGTAGCTACTTTATCATTCAATAAAGTGAATAAATATGAATTTTGGAGATGCGACGATACTTTATTCTAGCATTGCGTGAGGTCACGGCAATGGTTTAGTATGGGGGAGTGATGAGACTGCTTTTATACATAGTCTCATCGTCCAAAAAGGGCTTTAAATGCATAAAATATCATGAAATTGGCCAAATATATGCTTGTGTTTGTTGCTTGTGTATTTTAGGTACGGGTATTGAGAAAATTCCAAAAGATCACAAGAATCATGCAAAAACGAACACGGGAAACAAAGCCGCATATTGAACCAAGCCCTAATGAAGAACTTTCTAAAGAAAACCCTTGAAGATTTGAAGATTTATGAAGAAGGGTCCTCCAATATTGAAGAATTGACACTTTATACCCTTGTATCTTCATAATTACAAGATTGGTCCCTAAAGTTTGTCAATATTGCAAAAAGGGCCCTCCACTTTGAAGAATTGGCAATTTTAGTCCCTCAATAAAACTAAAATGTCAATATCAACCCTCCTAGAAGTCAAACATACCATGAAGGACTTGAAGTTACAAGAAATTACAAGTTTGGTCCTTTAAAAATATCAAAATTACCAAAAGGACCCTTTACTTTGAAGAAATGGCAAAAATGGTCCCTCATTAATCATGACTTGGAAATTTCAGTCCTCCAAGAAGTCAAACAAACAAGTCAAGACTATTATCTATGAAGAAAATGCCAAATCAGTCCTTCAAGAATCAAGAATTGGCAAGAAATACCCCTGAATTCACTTTACAAAACTTTTGGGGCAAAAGTGTGAAAAGAGAAACTTCAATAACAAAGGAAATGAAGTTTGGCCGAATTTATTTACAAATGAAAGGAATATAAGAGATGGGGGACTGTTCTTGGCAGACAACATAAGTAACCTTAACCAGTGTCATGGTGACACGTTCCCCACTCAAACAAATCCACCAATCACAACACACCCTGGCTCCACATCACCAATTCACTCACCAAAGCCGTAACTAACTACTTATTTATTAGTTAATTAGGCGCTAAACACCCAGTTTAAACAAGAATAAAGATCAAATGCTTGTTCTTGGTGTTCATAAGCAGATTTGGGGATTTACTTAATACTTGAAATTAGCCCTTAATCTCTTCCAGATTTAAGATTAAGGGACTAATAATCTTAACCCAACCTTCAAACAGCTTGCCACATCACCACATTGTCACATGTTTCCCCCTACTTTTCACCCTTTGAAGAGGACGCCAAAACAGTGGCCCTCATCCAACGTCCCACAACATAGCTTGGAAGCTAAGCATTATTTGGGCCCTTTGATCAACTTTTCACAATGCCAGCTCCACAACAATCCAAAAGAAAGTCACATGATCTTCAAAGTTCAAAACAAGACAAGGGGCAATTCTGGGACTTCACAACAATTAGGGTTACATTTTTTTAGCTCTTTACTAGTTCATTGTAGCCTATATAAGGCATAGTACTTAGAACATTAGGCTTTGCTCTTGAATTTTCCTAAGTTCACAGATCTGTAAATCATATATTCATTGAATGAAATGTGTTTGAATTTGGTGAATAAAACTCAAGTGCCACTCTTATAATCTCTTTATTATTGTTGCTTGTTTATTCTTCTTGAATCCTAAACCTGTTTTCAAAAGGAGTGTGCAAAAGTTTGCACATTTTTCACTTTTCTTGATATTTTGCTAAGACTTGTTCAAACCTTGGAATTCTTGGACTATAAAGCTGATCATAGCATCCTGATATTGAGTTATCAAGGTGTGGTGAAACCTATAACTTGGGGATAATCAAGTGTGGGGAACTAAGGTTACATTAATCAAGAATTTTTCATCTTTCTGTTCTGATATTTGTGCTTCTAACCTTGTTGAATCTTAGCAGGCTCTATTGTGGAAGCTTGTGTTTGTTCTTGCTAGCACATAAGATCAAAATTCATGGGTGTGGATGTACATCCATGAGGTACACATCATTCTACTCAAAATCTGAAAGAAAGTTTGATTTTTGGTGATTTTGTGTGTGACTTGTGTTCTTGCTGATTTTATGGTCTAATCTTGTTCTAATCTGCACATCTCATTTGTTATTGTGTTGATTTGCGCTTTGGTGGTCTTGGATAACACTTACGATTTGAAAATTTGGTTTTTAAAAGTTAAAAGGGTGTTTGGGATTACCTATTATAGATCATTTGTTATTTTGTGGTTGGAAGTTTTTGTTATTGCTTTGTATCTGCTATATACTTGTTTGAGTGCTATTTACTGCAAGTTTTCAACATTGAAACCTGAAATCAAAGATTGTGCTATAGATTGCTTGTTTTGATTGTTTTTGACCTAAGACTTTGGGAACACCTAGAGCGTATGCATGCTTAGGGCTAAAAAGTATTTAAACATAGTTCTTATAACCTGTTAACAAGATTGGAGTGTTTGAATTTGGCTTTGTGGTCAACTGCATCAGCAAGTGTTCATAACTGCATGTTCATAGTTCATCAGTAACTTTTAGTGCTTGAATCTTGCTCAATACTTTGAATCAGTGCATGAAACCTGTTTAGACTTGCTCATTTAAGTTTCTTATTGCTTGTGTATGCATTTGGTGAAGTTTGGCTGGTTGAATTGTGCTATAAGTGCTTATTGAACCATAACTGCTTATTTGTTCATGTCTGTGCTAGATCTGGTGATGTTTTGATTAAACTTTACTAATTGGCTGTTGTTGATTGTGAGTTCTTTGTTGTATTTTACTCCTCTTGATCCACTGATCATTTGGGTGCCTTTGTGTAACTTGAATCTCCAAAAAAGTCACTAAAGACAAAAAGTCAAACAAGTCAAGTAGTGGAAACTTTTCCCACTGCTCAGGCACCAAAACTAGCCTCTGCTAGTGTAATTTTGCATTCAGCTTATTAATAAGCCATTTTGGCTTATCCAGACCCGCAACAACGTATTTTTTGTGATCAATCTTCATCATTTGACCCATTTGTTTGAACTGGAGCTTATTAGGCTTTGACTTTGACTTTTTGCTAGAAAACCAACTCATTTGACTTTTTCATAAGTGCTTATTTGCTTATTTCAGCTTATTGAGTGAACTTATTTAAAAACTTTTTGTTGATTAAGCTTAGTTAAGTCATTTAAAAGCTTTTGAAACTTGAATCAGCTCTTGCGGTGGCCTAGAACTCAAAAACGACTATTTTGTCGTTTTGTGTAGATTGCTTATTGCATTTTCAGGCTTATTCCTTGGACTTTTTTCAAATTTCTTTTTACAGAAGTCTTAAGTAACTCAAAAGAAGCTTGTGTGTCTAACTTGAGTTTATGGCATCAGCTTATAGCTTAATGGGCCAAAAAGCCCATTAAGAATAAGCTGTTTGATATAAGCCAGCTTATTTCACATTTTCAGCTTTTGGGCCTTTGAAAAATTGTGTTCAGATTCAAATTTGAGTCAGATAGGAGCTTTTGGGCTTAATTGGACAACATTTTGCTTATTGGGCCTATTTGAGCCCATTAAGGGGACTGTTTGGACTTTTGGCCCATTTGAAGGCCCATTAGGGGTATTTTTGCAATTTCAACTTCATTTCTGTGTTATTTAGGTTAAATTAAGCTAGTTTGCAAGTTTTTAGAATTTTTTTATAAATTTTGAATTTTTAATATTATTTTATTATTAAAAATTAAAATTTAGATTTTTCAAGTTTTATATTTTTCTTGGGTTAAATACATTAAGTCAGGAATTTTACAACTTTTAGAAAATTTTTATTGTCATTAGATTAATTTTTATAATTATCTTAAGTTTTAATAGTTTTAATAGTTTTTAAATAGTTTTAATTAATTTTAAAATTTTCAAAAATAGTTTTAAATTAAGTTAGGGTATTTTAGAGGTTTACAATTGAAAAAATATCATTTTGGGCTTTTTGTTAATTAAATTGATTTTTAGGGATTTAATTAGCATTAAAAAATAATTATTTAATTAAATAAAAGGTTTAGGTGATTTTTGATTTTTTGTAAACTCTAATTACATTATTTAGGATTTATTGCATTTTTCTAGGAATTTTCAGGATAAATTTTTAATTTTGTCACTTTTTACGGTTTTACGTGTATGACTCTTTCGTCTTAGTTTAATTCGTCATCATAACCGTCATTCTCTTCTTACCTCATTTCTATTTTCTTTTCTCATAATCATATAATCACACGGTTAATCATCTCTCTACACAACACACTTGCCTCCTTGGGAAACGAACTTGAACCACATTGGTCATTAGTGCTTGGTTTTCCTAAACCGGCACTTAATACTTGCCACTTTTGCTCTCTTTTCCTAAAGAGTAGTAAAACCACTAAATCAAATTACCTCAACTTCTTGACTCAAGAGGCGGATCTCATGTCACCAATGTACAAGTCTTTGATGAAGATGATTTTGCAAGTTGGAAGATTCAATTCCTCGTGTATCTCGACGGACTTGAACCATTTCTTCTAGAAACCCTAGATAATGGACCTTATGTTCCCATGCCTCTACTGATGAGAATCCTCTTCCCAAACCTCTCAAGCAGTGGACTCCAGCTGATAGGAAATTGGCAAACCAAGACAAACGTCTCAAGAGCATCATTATATCCTGTCTTCTTAAACACATCATGAAGTCTGTAATTCAATGTCTTACAGCCAAAAAAATTTGGACAGACCTTATCCTTGGTCATGAAGGACCCTCTGAAACTAGAGAAACCAAGATTCAGGCACTTAGGCTTCAGTTCAATGCTTTCAAGGCACTTGAAGGTGAAAAGGTTCAACAAACATATACAAGGCTGAAAATTCTTCTCAATGACCTTGCTATGAATGACGTCACCATTGCTCAAGCTAAAGTAAATGCCACATTTGTCAACAAACTTCCAAGAAAATGGCTGAGTATGAATCAAACTCAGAGAGCTAATAACTCCATCAAGAATGACACCTTGGCTCAGCTATATGGAAAGTACAATTATGAAGAATGGCTGATGGATACCATACAAATCAGAGACTGAAAGATTTGTAGTTCAGGGAGAAACATCCAAAGCTTTGATTTCCACCCCACACCCTCATGACATCGACTCTGAAGTTGAAGAAGACATACGTAGCAACCAAGAGTTCATGACAGACCTTAATGCTGAGTTTCATGAAAGAGCCTTGCTAGCTAATCAAAGGAGATTCTACAAAAGATCAGGGAGAGTAGGATCAGCTAGCAAACAAACCGACAAATCAAAAGAAACTTGCTTTGCCTGTGGAAAACTTGGACACTTTCAAAAAGACTGTCCTTCCACAAAGACATCCTCACCTTCTTATCCGTCATCTTCCACCAAACCATACAAGTTCAAATCACAACATAACAACTCATCCCACCAATTCAAATCCTTTGACAATGAGAATAAGGATTACAAGAACAAGTACAAGGCACTTAAAGCTGAGTTGGAACAGATGAATTTGAAGCTTGAAGCTCTGTCTAAAAATAAAGGGGGTGATAAGAAGACAGAGAAAGGGTTGGTAGCTGAAGCGTATGACTGGAATGATGAGCCGCTGACTTCAGATGAGGAAGATACTATTAGAGTCAGGGCATTCAAGGCAATAGCTGAGGATGAACCAGCTGTTGGGAAAGGAGATGCAAGATCAGGACAATGGGTTGACATCACAATGAAAAAGGTACATAGGCTTCTATCTATGTCTGAAAGTGATGAACGCAAACATGTCCTTGATTATACCATTGTTGATTTACATTTTGTTGAGGAACAAAGAAAAAACTTGCTTGATAAGTTTCACTCTGTTAAACATGAACTGTTGACTGCTAGGGCTGAATGTGAAACTCTCAAACAGGTTAATTTTGAAAAGATATCTCTTTAAAACGAAGTTAATAGGTTAACCTTAAAGAACAGTGCCTTAAATGATCAAGTATCTGAATTAAATAAGGTTATAGAAAAATGGTTGTGCAGTAGGTTCACTATAGATGAATTGCTTAATGATGAACTACCTGTTGACATAAAAAGGGATATCTCTGCTAAGAAAACAAATTGAAAATTCTCACAAAACCCAAAGAGATTGTTTTCAAATCTACAGAGACTATACATATGTCAGATCCCCTCTTGACAGATGTACCTGTCTCTTAAGATGTGGTTGATTTACCACCCTTACCTAAACTCTCAGGAGTTGAACCCAGCAGCTCTTCTAGAGGAGCTAAGGCTGAACCCAAAACAGATGTTGAGAAACCACCAGCTAAGGTATTTGCTGTACTAGCTAAACAATCCGTTAAGCAAGTTGCCTTTAAGCCTGTCTCAACAAAATCTGTGAACAAAGTTGATTCCTCAACTGAAGAACGCCTGTTGTCATTAATGAAAGAAGTAGAACTCTTGAAAATTCATATTAAGCCTTCCGCTGAATGCTCTACTTCCTATGAACCTAGGTCTATTCTAGGAGAAACCAAAGGTGAAAGGATAGTCAAACCTTACTACAATGTTTGTAAAAACTCTCATCACATGACCATAGATCATGATAGACAAATGGCTGTTAAGAGATCTCAGACACCTTCTAGGGATAGACAACAGGCTTCTAGGAGACAATTAGGTAACTACAGACCTTATCCTCCTTGTAAATTTTGTGGATTCACAAACCATCACTCAAATGAGTATAGTGACTTTCCAGGATGTGATATCTGTGGAAGGTTCACACATGAAACCGCTAACTGTGCTTCCTATCGTCAAAAGTTCTACAGGAACTCAAGAGTTGCTAATCAGCAATTCAGGGAACCCACTGGAAAGTGGGTTCACCATAGTAACTAACTTGTTTCTATGTATCTGTGTAGAAACCTTTTAAGAAATTGGTATGGTATCTAGATAGTGGCTGGTCTAGATGCATGACAGGGATTCGACAATACCTGAACAGATACTCAAAGGAGCCAGGTCCTAAAGTAGTGTTTGGGGATAATTCTTCAGGCGACACAGAGGGATACGGCTCAGTTAACTACAATGGGATAACATTTACAAGGTTTGCATATGTGAATGGTCTTAAGCACAATCTTATTAGCATCAGCCAATTGTGTGATGCTGACTACAAGGTTTTGTTTACTAAGACCCAGGGAACAATATTCAACAAGAACAATGATGTGGTGCTTATTGCACCAAGAAGGAGAGATGTGTAACACCCCAAATATTCATACTTTAGTTCAGCAGAAGAGTCGTTGGTGTTACGGGATAGCACATTACTCAAATCATAGACAACGCTTAAAAATCACGTCGTTTAGTAATAAAGCATTTTTCATTCATAAATATAAAATTACATAGGTCCTCAGGTCATAGTATGTCATACAAATTTAAAAAAAACATTTGAATGGAAATTTTATTTGAATGCGGGACATAAATTCTTATCGTCTTCCCGAGAATAACCTTCAAGTACCTGAGATAAAACATGTTAAAAAGTCAGCGAAACGCCGAGTGAATTCATAGAGTTTAATAAAAACCATTAGTATATCACCGGTATATACTTATTACCGAAAATAATTTTGTACAAATCTTTGTCGTAGGCTATAAACTAAGCCAAAGACATTTTATACAAATCTTTGTCATAAATCATAACATAGGCTTTTGCCTTCAAAACCATTATACGAACCATTGTTGCAAAAACATCATATAGTACGTTTTATAACGTTGTATAGAGTTAAATAAAAATGTTATATGAAAATGGTTATGTAAAACCAAAACACGAACATAATATCAGTAATAAGACCCCATATTGCTAGTCAGGCAATATTTTATAATTCAATGCGTATATCAGTATTTTCGTTATTGGATTATTATAAGCCGAATGACATTGCTACCTTACTATAACAAACAACGGGTAGCTAACCCGTAATTCCTTTGCCCATCTGAAACAGCGTATCGTCACAATAATCACGCTTATAAAAATCTTCTCATACATAAATTCGCTTACCAATCAATGTGGCACGACGAGGATGAACCGTCAAGGCGCGAACTGGGGTGATCTTCCCCAAATATTACTATTATATCCATAAGCGTCTACCAAATCCCGGTAGTTCACAATTCATGCTAATGAGACTTTTAGTGACATAACCTAACTAATAATAATCCATTTCATTTCATTCATCGGGTCATATAATCATTCATCGGGTCATATAATCATTCGGGTCCATATCAATAAGCAAATAATCGGGACAAATGGTGTCCTTTTTTTATTACAACTAACATGTTATCTCCCTCGCGGGTTTATAAAACATTTCATAAAACATTTAAAAGAGTGTGCGGCTATGAACTCACGTTGATTGGGAAAGGCGGGTTATCGGCGATTTGGATGTATGGTACGTGCTTCAATCACGAAAACCTAGACAAATAATACTCGGTCTTAGACTCTTGTCCAATGAATTTATAAAAATAATGGTTATGTATATATATGATGATACCATAATTATGATGATGATCAAGTGGGGTTTTATCTCTTCATACAACATTATAGTTGTTATGTGTTAGTCAATTTTTAGACTAGTTACACTAGTTTTAACTTGTTTACATATTAAGGCCCAATAAGCCCATTGAAATCCCAATACATTATATTAGTCCATTTATACTTTTAATAACAGGCCTATACTCATATGTTGGGCCCAAGTGGGTTAAGCCCATGAGTAAGTCCATTAGTGTTTAGCCAAACTAGTTGGGTTAATAGTCCAATAAGGCTACTTTGGCCCGTTAATGTCCATAAGTTATAAATCTCGGGTTTATCGGTTTTTACTTGTCAAATGTACTTACATATCAGTAGATGAGTTATAAAAATATTACATTAGACGGGTCCGACCGTATAAGTTTTATTTGGCGAAAACGTTAATCTTTTTCCGAAAAGACGTAAAACTTATATATAGTTTTATGACTTTAGAAAATATATGAGTTTGTACTTTTATAAAAATGTCATACTTATTTACCATAGTATACAACTTATTTTATAAGTATTATCATAAGTTATTGGATTTTGTATATGTATTTTATAATAATATTACTTGAGTGCTCATTTTATATTATATACTTTTATTTACAAATCTGATTATCAAATTCACTTTCACCATTTTTGCCATATCTTAAGTTCTACAAGGAGATAGAAGCTCAAATTTGGGCAGAACAAACTACATAATATATGATACAAATAACTCCTTTTTAGCTACTGCTCAATCATCATCTAAGTATCCCTAATAATTCGTCCAAAACAGACAATACAGATTTGTACCTCAATAGTATTTTGATCATATCTTGCTCATTTTAATGATTCCATTGAGTGGCCAACTCACCACATATGTAAAAATCATATATCTATCTGTATATTAAATAATCCAAGCCATTTAACCAGGTGTTCATATTGATACTTACTGTTATATAGAGCCCATAAATCTAATCAAGATTTTAACATTTTAACTTGTAGATTTTAATCATTTTAACCCAATCTATTAACACAAAATCCCCACATAATATTTTGATCATCATTCATAATCATATACATATACATTTATAAATAAAATACATGATTACTTTTACAAAATAACAAGATGATAGGAAGAAAACAATCTCTCTATACCACTCAATAAGATGAAAGATTGAGATTTTTGGATGAATAAGACTTGGTTTTGTGTAACCAATCTTATGGAATATCTAAACCACTTCTAGGATCACCAAGAATATGTAGACTCCTTGAGAAATCAGCCCTTGATATTCATGAAATCTCCTTTCTAGTTGTTAAGATCACCTCAAATCATCAAGTCTTCAAAGGGTTATCATCTTATGCAAGTTAAACATAAGATTCATGGTAGAAATTTTTGATGAATGGTGGTGGTGGCGATGAAGTATGGACGGCAACAAGAGAAGGGAGAGAGAGATATTGGAGTGGTTTGCATGTTAGAAATGAGAGAAATGGTTTAGGCTAGTGGTTTTTTGTTGGTTTAGGTTGTTTGTAAAGCTTATGGGACAAATGTCCCAACTTGGCTAAAAATGTGACACCAAAGGTGTTGGTAGCTTTTCTTGGTCGCCACATGTATGAGGGTGGGCAAGTGTAAACTTGTCTCATCCCCATTAATTTATGGGTACTCCTCGATTCTAGTTTCCTCGATTTACGTGCCCTCGGGTCGTTTTACGAAAAAATGTTTTTATAAATTATGAATCAACGGCACAAAACGAATCTAATAAAAATTGTATCATAAAAAACGGAGCACAAAAGCGTAAATACGTAAACCTAGGGTTTCCGGTTTAATCGTAAAAGACGTTAAATTATGCATGTAAGTCCTAATTTCTTCTCGTAAATTTGTGAGTTTATGAACCAACACAAATTAAAATTCCAGAATAATATTCGAGAATAAATTCATTTCCTGAAATGTTGGACTGTCACAAAAACGGTGTATGTAAACGTAAGCACGTAACGTAGAATTTTCCGGTTTAGACGTAGTCGATGCTACTTTAAGACATAAACCCTTATTTCTTCCCAAAAGTGAGTGAGTTCATAAATTAACAATAAAAATAATGATTTTAAATAATACTTGAGAATAAAATAACGACCTCAAATTAACGGATTGTCACAGCAGTTACCCCTAAAGAGGATCTTTGTCCTCAAAGATCGATTTATCTTACTACTCGCTTCTTATAGAATCAAGACATGTGGGCATTTCCTCCACATTCGGTCTTTTCTCTCAAGTCTAATTCATTACAATACGCGAGTTTCATCAGACATAACTATGGGAATACGATCAGGCTTAAGTTGACTTACTTTCTCTATCCATGATGTTCACGGGTTTTAGATGAATGCAACTTTTCACCGATCCAAACTTCATTAAGAAACAATCAGATTTTCACTTGATAAATATTTTATCAAGTTCGATATACGAACATAATTTATGCATCCCTTGAAGTCCTCGGGTAGATCCAGCTTATATGCCTTTCAAACCAACTTTTAACATTATCTTAATGGTCCCAACACAACAGGGACTTATTTCCCATGATCTTTTCAGATCATTAATTCACTTCCCCATGGTGAAATTTTTTGGCATAACTTCGCTACCCATCCTGCACTTCAAGATCTACATTTCATATTCACATAACCTCCTGCCCACTACTAGCAGTCAATAATCAGATCCTAATTTCCAACAATCATTTCAGGTCTCGCGGGTCGGTATTTTGTAAGGTTAGGTTTGTCATCATAGGCAACCTTACAACTAAAAGACATGTCCAACTCACAATGGGTGTATGTCGGGTATCTTCATCCCAACTCCCACCTATAGATGCTCTTATATTTAGATCCTCACAAGATTCGATCTTGATCCTAATACAATAATTATCAATGATAATCTCTCCAAAGGAAAACGATTATCCCGTTCATTACCAAAGGTCAATTATTCAAACATAAAACAAGACTTCTAGTGTTTGTATCGTTACTTTACCCTGTCCCTTCGATTGGGGTAGTAAACAGTACTCTCATCAAGATTCATTCCCAATGACTTCTAAGCAAATCTCTTGAAATTCGATGCGAAGCGAGGATCTTGATAGAGATGATCGATACAGGCACACCATGCTTACACAATTCCCTTAAATACAAAAGAGTCAATTTCTTCATCGAGAATCTATCATTAACGGGAATAATGTTAGCAGATTTGGTCAGTCCGTCGACGATTACCCAAATCGAATCAAATCCAGATGATGACCTTGGAAGATTTATGATAAGAATCAATGGTGATTCTATCCCACGTCCAAACAGGAATTAAAATGCTGTAGAAGCAATCTTTATGGATTTTGGTGCTCAACCTTGACCTTCGCACAAGTTAGACATTTACCAACGTATGTTGCGATGTCTGCTTTCATATTTAGCCATCAGTACACCTTCTTTAGATAAGATACATTTAATCAGAAATGGCATGAATAGAATACTTAAACTTACTAGATTCCGACATGACTAAATCTCAAAATCCTCCATATTTAGGCAATCACAAGCGGCCTTTTAACATTTAATGCCATCGGCTCTCATTTCTAATGGTTTTCATTAGCCGTGAAACTCTTTATTATCTATATTATCCTTCTTACAAGTATCAGTTATTTCTAAATTGCTCGGGCAAATTATTTTGCACAGTCATTACTAAGGAACACATCCTAATTGATTCTTTATCCTTTCTACATAATGTGTCAGTATCTACATTCACCTTCCCCAAAGAATTAAATATCATGGCCATAATCACTGAGAAATTCTTTCTTCATATTTTCTAAGTTTAATTTCGTCTCAATTATTATTTTTATCAGTTTTGCCCAGTCCGACGTTTAAAACGTCGATAAATATTGCAAGTAATTAAATAATAAATATTTAATTTAATGAAACGTAAACGTAAAAAGTTTTAAATGTTCTCAGTTCGTCCAATTATAGAAAAATGTTCAAAAATAAATTTGAATTTAGTTAACACGATTTTTGTTGATTTATCGAAAAATAATTAATAAGATCCGTAATTGTTCGAAAAATCTTTGTTTATACTTTGGTCAAAATTTTCTTAGTTGAAAAGCAAAAATTATCGATTCAAACTCCAAGTCGTGGTTTAAATGTTTTCCTCAATCCCTCTTAGGTTGTCTTGAGGTATACACAAACATTTACTCCTAAGGGAGTTTAGTTAAATGATCTGGGTATAAGGGAATGATTTCTTAAAAATCATTTGATAAAATATTTGTGAAAACATATTTGCACTTTCTTTTTGGGTATAATCCCAAAGTCTTAATGGCTCTAATATTTGAAGAGTCAATATAGATTCCATTATCTATTAATCACACGGTCAAATAATGTAAAGGATTAAGCCTTGAATCACGTGTTAAATATTCAAGGTACACGTTTTCATTGCTCGGCCAACTCCGGGCAATCTACAAATGATTACTAATTCCTTCTTATTCTTAGAAACAAACAGAATCTTCTTAATGATCTCAAGCATGCATTTATCAAATTACAGCCTACACACGTGATTAACCAAATTTATGGATGCTACATGTGCATTGGTCAATCCAAACGACATAACATGAAACTCATAATGTTCATTACAAGTTCTGGATGTAGTGATTGGAATAGATAATCTTTTTCGCGGACGCGAAGTTAATGGTAACCATGCCGTGGATCAAATTTATGAATATACGCTAGAACCTTGTAAATGATCGAACAAATCTTCCATCTTGGGTAATGGATATAAATTTTGATCGTCAATTTACCTAGTTCACGGCAATCAACAAATATAAGGAATGATAACACCATAGCTATTCATGATGACGAGCTCGGTAAAATAAAAGCTTTTTTCGACAACTCTCTCAGTTGCACGGTAACTCTTTCGATTCAGATGATGCTGAAGTAGGGTGCACACGCCACAGGTGTAGCACCAGAAATATAATCAATGCCCAATTTAACTTGCCTTAATGGCGAAAGTCTAGGTAATTCATCAGCGAATACCTCAGAAAGTTTCTAATAACAGGTACATCTTTTAATAAATTTACTTTGGGTTCTTTATAAATTATAAGAACTATGACTAATTCATAACCATTCATGGCATAATTCCCCTAAAAGATGAGATGTTGATTATCAAAGGTGATTTAAATAATTCCCGATAGGTGACCATATCCACTCGAGTTCCCATTAATTTAGATAATGACACCGTGTCATAATCAACCAATCCATTCTAATAGCACTACCAACTTTCCAGTTTTATTACCGTTGATAAGATGTGAACTTCTCAAAAGACTAATAATAACTCATAGCCCTCCACAAATTCAAGGATATATGGAGACATAACTACCATTGAAAGAGTAAGTTCAACACATAATTTACGCGAGAGAATTTCAAATCAGATACAGACGAAAACACTAACGAATATGAATATATCCCATGTTTTCATGAATTGAGTACGCATTCGAAAGCACCTCGGATCGTTACCCATGTCATTCAAATGGAATCTAATCGAAGGAATGATAGGAACACCGATAGACCCAGTCGGCTATCAACACTCGATAATTAGATACTTTTCCAAAGAATCTCACCATGAGAAAATTGGACAAGAAGGGGATATCAATTGTCAATTAAGACAATATCCACAGATGAGTAATTTCAATTCAGAAAAATAAATGGTACGGGCACATATGTAGGTGTCTCTAACAATATGTCCCTATTTTTACACTTCTTGCAGATCTCATAAAATTTAATCTTTCACAATTTCAAGGAAAATGTAATGTTTATTAACAATTTAATGGTGACTACTAATCAGCCTTGCATGGTCCCTTCCAAATTGTATGTGGGCGCGCAACTATATACAATTTTAGGATTAACGATGCAAAACTCATTTCGTCAAAACTTTGTCATTATGTTTAAACTATATATTCATATTTAATTATGAAATAAAAATAAAAATGATTTTACCGAAATGTTCATCCTTATGAAAGTATTCCCATTTACAAGAGGTTTAATAAAAACTTTATTTCGACAATAACTTATAATAGTACCAATTTAAATAACTCATATAAAATGAGAATTCCATATTTTCCCCCAGATGGTATCGTATTACTTATAAAAACAATGATTGATCTGCAAAAGGAGTGATGAAAAGTTGTTCACCCAGAACTAACTACAATATGCTAGGAAATGAGCTTAGCCAATTAATCATGAGGTTCGTGACCTCGATGACACTCAGGAATACAAAGAGAAGAATCTACAACGCAACTCTATCCGAAATGAGTACTTGTTCAATGGTTGCATCACTAATGCGAACATTAGGATGAAGCAATAAAACATAGATAACATCGATACATGTATAATTTAGTAATCAAAGATAGTCCTTTCATTAATCACAAACAAGTGAGAAATTGTACCGTAACACATTATGTGTCGCCATGTCATACAATTCCAAGGACTCATCCTACCACTGATGTCTCAGTTAAGTTAGGGATTTTAAAAGATAACACAATGGATACTAATCTACATGAGACATTAGGTGTTCCACATGTCCCAAAAGATCCATCGGTCCCAATTTCAGAAGAAGATTTCTTCGACTTATTTCTTGGACACTGGGCATCCTCGTCATTGGACAATGGTCTTGGAACAACCCTTAACACGAACCAACAATCATTTAAAACCTTATAATTCAATCGAAGGACTCAACGACTTCCTCTTAACAATCTCATATTCCATACGAGTTAAATTTTACTTTATTCAAGTTTCAATCAACTTATACTCAATGCGACATCCTACCTCATTCTCCAATTCTTTCAACCTTATTCTTAGAACTTGAAAGGGGCAATAAAAGCTCGATATGAACAACACTTAATTTCCAATCCTATAGCTCTTACAACGATAGTTATCAAATGCGTCACTAGTATGAAATGACTCACACATTCAATTAGACCTCTCGGAAAGGTACAAGGGGCATGAGGATTTTGGGTAAAGGCTCCAATGACAGCCTCAAGTGCAACATTCACCTTTTCGATTTCAAATTTAAGAATTGGGTGACACCGAATCAGATGACACCTTTCTAGGTGGTAAGGTTTTGTCAAACTCCACTCTATAAGGAAAGATCTTCATCACATCGATATCAGATTTAATCTCGCCAATTCTTCTTTAATATCATAATCAACTAATACCAACATTTCTACGAATATCAACCATTTTGTTGGGATCATAAACTTAAACAACTTGGTTTAGATATGGAATAGCTAGAATTCCTATAGAAATAGCTTCGATTGATTTGCTAGGGGAGTTAGGGTTCCTTGTGACAATCTACGTCGTATAAATATCTCGTATACATATTAAAATAATCATTAAACAATCATGTAATCAAATTACAACATATATATATATATATATATATATATATATATATATATATATATATATATATATATATATATATATATATATATATATATATATATATATATATATATATATATATATATATATATATATATATATATATATATATATATATATATATATATATATATATATATATATATATATATATATATATATATATATATATATATATATATATATATATATATATATATATATAATCCAAGTTATATATCTATATATATTAAAATAACACTTCTCAGTCTGGCCTTGTCGGTAACTCGGGAATTCTTCGGCACCGTTATAGTCAAAAGATTTTTAAACATTTTATTCAAAATATTTGTTTAAAAATATTTATGGTTAAAAGATTTTAAAATGTTTTATTCAAAACCTTGGTTTTAAAAATCTTTCGTTCTCTATAACGAGAGCACTGATACCAAACTGTAACACCCCCAAATATTCATAGATTAGTTCAGCGGAAGATTCGTTGGTGTTACGGGATAGCACATTACTCAAATCATAGACAACTCTTAAAAATCGCGTCGTTTAATAATAAAGCATTTTCCATTCATAAGTATCAAATTACATAGGTCCTCAGGTCATAGTATGTCATACAATATTACAAAACATTTGAATGGAAATTTTATTTGAATGCGGGCCATAAATTCTTGTCGTCTTCCCAAGAATTAACTTCAAGTACTTGAGATAAAACATGTTAAAAAGTCAGCGAAACGCCGAGTGAATTCATAGAGTTTAATAAAAACCATTAGTATATCACCGGTATATAATTATTACCGAAAATCATTTTGTACAAATCTTTGACGTAGGCTATAAACTAAGCCAAAGACATTTTATACAAATCTTGTTCGTAAATCATAACATAGGCTTTTGCCTTCAAAACCATTATACGAACCATTGTCGCAAAAACATCATACAGTACGTTTTATAACGTTGTATAGAGTTAAATAAAAATCGTTATATGAAAATGGTTATGTAAAACCAAAACACGAACATAATATCAGTAATAAGACACCGTATTGCTAGTCAGGCAATATTTTATAATTCAATGCGTATATCAGTATTTTCGTTATTGGATTATTATAAGCCGCATGACATTGCTACCTTACTATAACAAACAACGGGTAGCTAACCCGTAATTCCTTTGCCCATCTGAAACAGCGTGTCGTCACAATAATCACGCTTATATAATCTTCTCATACACAAATTCGCTTACCAATCAATGTGGCACGACGGGGATCAACCGTCAAGGCGCGAAATGGGGTGATCTTCCCCAAATAGTACTATTATATGCATAAGCGTCTACCAAATCCCGGTAGTTCACAATTCATGCTAATGAGACTTTTAGTGACATAACCTAACTAATAATAATCCATTTCATTTCATTCATCGGGTCCTATAATCATTCATCAGGTCATATAATCATTCGGGTCCATATCAATAAGCAAATAATTAGGACAACTGGTGTCCTATTTTTATTACAACTAACATGTTATCTCCCTCGCGGGTTTATAAAACATTTCATAAAACATTTAAAAGATTGCGAGGCTATGAACTCACGTTGATTGGGAAAGGCGGGTTATTAGCGATTTGGATGTACGGTACGTGCTTCAATCACGAAAACCTAGACAAATAATACTCGGTCTTAGACTATTGTCCAATGACTTTATAAAAATAATGGTTATGTATATATATGATGATACCATAATTATGATGATGATCAAGTGGGGTTTTATCTGTTCATACAACATTATACTTGTTATGGTGTTAGTAAATTTTTAGACTAGTTACACTAGTTTTAACTTGTTTACATATTAAGGCCCAATAAGCCCATTAAATGCCTAATACATTATATTAGTCCATTTATACTTTTAATACCAGGTCTATACTCATATTTTGGGCCCAAGTGGGTTAAGCCCATGAGTAAGTCCATTAGTGTTTAGCCAAACTAGTTGGGTTAATAGTCCAATAAGGCTACTTTGGCCCGTTAATGTCCATAAGTTATAAACTCGGTTTTATCGGTTTTTACTTGTCAAATGTACTTACATATCCGTAGATGGGTTATAAAAATGTTACATTAGACGGGTTCGACCGTCTAAGTTTTATTTGGCGAAAACGTTAATCTTTCGGTTTTAGCCGAAAAGACGTAAAACTTATATATAGTTTTATAACTTTAGAAAACATTTGAGTTTGTACTTTTATAAAAATGTCATACTTATTTACCATAGTATAGAACTTATTTTATAAGTATTATCATAAGTTAGTGGATTTTGTATATGTATTTTATAATAATATTACTTGAGTGCTCATTTTATATTATATACTTTTATTTACAAATCTGATTATTAAAGTCACTCTCACCATTTTTGCCATATATTGAGTTATACTAGGAGATAGAAGCTCAATTTGGGTAGCACAAACTACATAATATATGCTACATATAACTCCTATTTTTATCTACTGCTCAATCATCCTCTAAGTATCCCTAATAATTCGTCCAAAACAGACTATACATATTTGTACCTCAATAGTATTTTGATCATATCTTGCTAATTTTAATGATTCCATTGAGTGGCCAACTCACCACATATGTAAAAATCATATATCTATCTGTATATTCAATAATCCAAGCCATTTAACCAAGTGTTCATATTGATACTTACTGTGTTATACAACCTATAAATCTAATCAAGATTTTAACATTTTAACTTGTAGAATTTAATCATTTTAACCCACTCTATTAACATAAAATCATCACATAATATTTTGATCATCATTCATCATCATATACATATACATTTATAAATAAAATACACGATTAATTTTACAAAATAACAAGATGATAGGAAGGAAACAATCTCTATACCACTCAATAAGATGAAAGATTGAGATTTTTGGATGAATAAGACTTGGTTTTGGGTAACCAATATTATGAAATATCAAGACCACTTCTAGGATCACCAAGAATATGTATACTCCTTGAGAAATCAGCCCTTGATCTTCATGAAATCTCCTTTCTAGTTGTTAAGATAATCTCAAATAATCATGTCTTCAAAGGGTTATCATCTTATGCAAGTTAAACAAAAGATTCATGGTAGAAAATTTTGATGAATGGTGGTGGTGGTGATGAAGTATGGACGGCAAAAAGAGAAGGGAGAGAGTGATTTTGGAGTGGTTTGCATGTTATAAATGAGAGAAATGGTTTAGGCTAGTGGTTTTATGTTAGCTTAGGTTGTTTGTAAAGCTTATGGGACAAGTGACCCAACTTGGCTAAAAATGTGACAACAAAGGTGTTGGTAGCTTGTCTTGGCCACCACATGTATGGGGGTGGGAAAGTGTAAACTTTTCTCATCCCCATTAATTTACGGGTACTCCTCGATTCTAGTTTCCTCGATTTACGTGCCCTCGGGTCGTTTTACGAAAAACGTTTTTATAAATTATGAATCAACGGCACAAAACGAGTCTAATAAAAATTATCTCATCAAAAACGGAGCACAAAAGCGTAAATGCGTAAACCTAGGGTTTCCGGTTTAATCGTAAAAGACGTTAAATTATGCACGTAAGTCCTAATTTCTTCTCGTAAATTTGTGAGTTTATGAACCAACACAAATTAAAATTCCAAAATAATATTCGAGAATAAATTCATTTCCTGAAATGTCGGACTGTCACAAAAACGGTGTATGTAAACGTAAGCACATAACGTAGAGTTTTCCGGTTTAGACGTAGTCGATGCTACTTTAAGACGTAAACCCTTATTTCTTCCCAAAAGTGAGTGAGTTCATCAATTAACTATAAAATAATGATTTTAAATAATACTTAAGAATAAAATAACGACCTCAAATTGATGGATTGTCACAAGATGTGTATGTCATCAACATGGCTTGCTCTGAAGACAGCTCCAACTGTTTTATAGCCAAAGCCTTTGAAAGTTTCAATTGGATGTGGCACAAAAGACTGTCCCATCTCAACTTTAAAAACATCAACAAGATAGCCACACAAAACCTGGTTACTGGTCTACCTTCAGTGACTTTTTCTAAAGACAAGACTTGTTCATCTTGTGTCAAGGGAAAGCATCACAGGTCTTCTTCTAAGACCAGACAATCATTCTCTATTGAAAACTGCTTACATCTCCTTCACATGGATTTGTTTGGGCCTGTCAAACCTCAGACCATTAATCACAACAAATATACCTTGGTCATAGTTGATGAATTTTCAAGGTATACATGGGTCTTCTTCCTCAGAAGAAAAAGTGATGCAGCTGATACCATCATGTCCTACATCAGACAGGTTGAAAATACGAAGGATGTTAGAGTCAAAGCTCTAAGAAGTGATAATGGTACTGAATTCAAGAATCTACAACTTGAATTCTTTTGTGATGAAAAAGGAATATCACAAAACTTCTCTTCAGCTAGCACCCCTGAACAAAGGTGTGGCTGAAAGAAGAAACATGAATCTGATTGAAGCAGCCAGAACTATGTTAAATGGTGCAGCTTTACCAAAGCAATTTTGGGAAGAATCTGTTCACACTGCATGCTACACTCAAAATAGGTCAATCATTGTCAAAATACATGGCAAAACTTCCTATGAAGTTTTCAGAAATAGAGCTCCATATGTTAGCTATTTCCATGTTTTTGGATGCCTTGTGTTCATTTATAACTACAAGGATAAACTTGGAAAATTTGATGAAAGGCTGATGATGGTTTCTTCTTAGGATACTCTACAACTGCCAAGGCATTCAGAGTATTCAATACTAGAATACAAGAAGTAGAAGAAACCTTTCATGTCAGATTCAATGAAGATGATGACGTCATACAGAGATCAGGAAGAGAGGGTGATGAAATTGATTTTAATGAAAACATCTCTTTCCCAAGTGATGAATTCTCAGAACCAAGACCTCCCTGTCATTAGCATCATCACACCAACACTCTCACTACGTATGTTCCTGCATTTGACCCTCGGTCAACACACAACATTGAAGTTCCCTCTTCTCAGGGACTTGATGAAGAAGAACCACAGCCTTCTTGTAGTCCTTGTTCCATAACTACTGAAGATGACTCACCTATTCTTCAAATTCCTGTAGACTCTCCTGCTGACAATGAATCTTTGCCCCTTGATAGCTGAAGTTGACACAGATACTGAGGTCATCTTTGAAGAAAGTCCTCCTATTCAGTAGGATTATACTCAAATAGTGCTAGCTACCTCCATAGAGGTCCCTGTGTATGATTCCCCAACTCCCCAAACTAAATGGTCAAGAGATCAACACATTCTTCTTGTCAACATTATTGGGGAACCTAATGCAGGGGTTACTACTAGATAGCGAATTCATGACTTAGAGTCAGCCTCAGCCAACGAATGTCTTTTTGCTGAATTTCTCTTTCAAATTGAACGTAAGAGAGTAGCTGAGGCTCTTATGGAAGATGGGCGGGTAGCTGCTATGCAAGAAGAAATTAATCAGTTCAAAAGGAACAAGGTATGGACTCTAGTGCCAGCTCCACCTGGTAAGAACATCACATGCACTAGATGGATTTATAGAAATAAGATGGATGAAATTGGAAACATCATCAGAAACAAGGCTAGGCTGGTTGCACAGGGGTATACACAGACTGAAGGGGTTGATTATGATGAAACGTTTGCACCTGTGGCAAGACTTGAAGATATTAGAATCTTCCTTGCTTATGCTGCATATATGAACTTCACTGTGTATCAGATGGATGTTAAGAGTGCCTTCCTCAATGGAGATTTGGATGAGGAAGTATATGTTGAACAACCTGAATGATTCGAGAACAACGAGTTTCCTAATCATGTGTAAAGACTACACAAAGCCATGTATGGGCTGAAACAAGCTCCAAGAGCATGGTATGAAACTCTTTCTAAAATTTTGAACTGAAAATAAATTTGTCAGGGGGTTCCATTGATAAAACACTCTTTACCTTCAAGGATAAGAGTGATTTCATCATTGTGTAGATTTATGTGGATGATATCATCTTTGGGTCAACTAATGTTAATCTTAGTAAACGTTTTGCTAAATTGATAACTAAGAAATATGAGATGAGGGGTGAATTAACTTACTTTTTGGGTTTTCAAATTAAACAATGTCCTAAGGGAATTTAAATTTGTCAAGAAAAGTATGTTAAAGATTTACTTAAAAAATATGACTTAGCTGATTGTGCATCAGTGAAATGCCCTATGCTTCCACCCAACAACTTGGGTCCTGATGAGTCAGGGGAATCAATTAATGAGACTTTATATAGAGGCATGATTGGGTCACTCATGTATTTAACAGCCAGTTGTCCTGATATCCAATTCTCTACATGTCTTTGTGCAAGGTACCAAGCTAACCCAAAATAATCCCATCTAGTGGTTGTTAAGAAAATTTTCAGGTATCTCAAAGGAACAACCTCCCTAGGTTTATGGTATCCCAAGGAATCAGGCTTTGATCTCAAGGCCTATTCAGATTCAGACTATGCTGGATGCTGCATTGACAGGAAAAGTACCTCAGGTAGCTGTCAAATCCTAGGAGGAAAGTTGGTTGGATGGAGTACAAAGAAGCAAAACTATGTGGCCATGTCATCAGCTGAAGCTGAATATGTTGCTACTGCCAGCTGTTGTGCTCATGTGCTCTGGATGAAGAGACAATTGGCTGACTATGAGATCATATATGACAAAGTGCCAATCTTCTGTGACAACACCAGCGCTATTGCCATCTCTAACAACCCTGTTCTTCACTCTCGAACCAAACACATTGATATCAGGTATCATTTTATCAGGGATCATATAATGAAGGGAGATATTGAGTTGCATTTTGTACCCACTGAGCTGCAACTAGCTGACATATTCACCAAGCCTTTGGCTGAACCTTCGTTCAACAGGCTAGTTGCTGAGCTAGGGATGCTTAATATCTCAAAGCCTGTGGCTTGATATTTAATGTGTTCATTAATGTCTGATTAAATATTAAATGTTTTTCACATGAAACTAGGTAGTTACTTTCCAAGTAAATGCTAAAAACATTCCCTATATTTAATTACTTTTTGAATAACGAAGAGACAAATGGTTTTGAAAGGTCAAGGACCCACCTATGTGCAGTCTTTTTCCCACTACGCATTAAATGCGTTTGAATAACTGTTTTAATTTTTTGAATATAAATATTGTCTCAAGATCTTTCTCACCTACCACTATTCTCATTTCTCACAAACTCATCTCTCTCTAAACCCTCTCACCATCTTCGTCTTCATCAACCTTGAATCCATTACGTTCCCAGTTCCTATGGCTTCCAATGTTACCTTCGAACTTAATGAGAGCATCCTTGCGTCTAATAACTCGATTGGATGGCTCAAGGCTCCTAACGAATCCTACACAGATCTGGTCAATTTCATGAAGAATTGTGATGTAAGTGAAACACTCATAAAATCCCCATCCGTTTTCTACCAAGAATACCTTAGGGAATTCTGGTATTCTGCTAAAGTCATTGACGACACCATCACCTTTAGCCTCTTGTATAATGAACACCCCTTTGCCTTCTCTGTCAAATATTTTTCTAATGTGACTGGGCTAAGACATGGAGATGAATGCCTGAAAGTTGTTGACAAAAAGGTTGTAAAGGATGTCCTTGCCACACTTAAACCCATATCTGATGTAAACCCAACCTTTACTCCCACTGAAGTCATTGCCAAGTCTCCTCTGAAGATCAAATATTTCTCCCCAAGGTGGCATGTCCTCTTCACACACATAGTCAAATCCCTAGGTGGTATGCAGGGATCACAAGATCAAATGGCTAACAATCACCAAACCATTGCTTTTCGGATGATATGGGGCACAGACGTCGATGTTGGAAGCATACTTTTCTCAAACCTTGTGGAAAAACTTAAGGGATCAAATCAGGTCAGGGAGAAAAATATTTGTTATGTTCGCTTTCTTTCTCGTCTCTTTGAAAGCCTGTTGGGTGACAACTACCACAACTCTACACTCACAACCCTGAAGCCGTATCGTATTACTGGAGCTATCTACAAGGAGATTGGACCTAAGGATGTACCTGCTACTTCTCATATGCTGAACATTGCTAATAAACAACCTTCAGTTGTGAAGTCCTTGCTCCCTTCCATAGAGAAGGTGAATACAGCTGGTGTGTCTGGCAAGTATGAGTCTTTGACCTCTGGGCAACATACCACGTCGTCCAAGGCAACAACTGTCCAACAACCAAAGAAGAAGAATAACCCATCTTCTTCCCGAACTAAAACTGTTTCTAAGGCCAGGGTAAAGAAGACTGTGAACCTCTCATCCTCCTTTGTTCCAGAGATTTCTGTGGACACAGAGACTTTAGCTGACCAACAACAGGAGTCCAGTGTATCGATATCAGCCGAGACAACAGGGAACCAGCCAAATTCTGCTGATATCACACATGTAATATGTCTTATCATTTTTAGAGGTCCACAAGCAGCCACTCTCAAATGTCTATAGATGAGACTGGTGAAGTTAGGGTTATCCTCGACCCATAGGAGTCTTTGTATGCACTTAGAAATCCTTTAAGACCTCTGTACACCCTATCTCTACACCAGGGAGTGATTCATTTTTGTTTATAAAGCACCCCGATGACCCTGCACGCTCTAGACAGTATTCAGGATAACAACAACCTGATATATATATATGTCTCGACCTAGAGTAGCTGTACCTCACACAGCCTCTTGGTTCCTTTAGAAAAAGAATCCTAAAAGTTTTACATTTAGGGGAGCTGAATAATCATCCTCAACTCTCCTAGGGACAGCGTTACAAGACGACCTTCCCCTACATCTTTTTCACACTTAAAAGAATCCCAAAGGATTTATCCTTTCAGGGGGAGCTGAATCATCACCCTCAGCTTTCCTAGGGGAAGCGTAATAGGCGATCCTTAACTACATATGTTTCACCTAAAAGAGTCCTAAAGGTTTCTTAACCTTTTGGGGGGGCTGAATAATCACCCTCAACCTTCCTAGGGTAGCAAATGGTGACCCTTAACAACATATGTTTCACAAATAAAAGAGTCCCAAAGGTTTCAACCTTTTAGGGGGGCTGAATAATCATACTCAACTTTCCTAGGGGCAGCGAATGGAGACCATTAACCTCATACTCTTCACTCTTAAAAGAATCCCAAGGATTTATCCTTTGGAGTGGCTGAATAATCATCCTCAGCCTCTCTGAGACAGCGAACTGGCGACCATTCCCTTTATTTATTTCACTTTTACTCACTTAAGACAACTTGCAGGCTGATATTGTACAACCAAACATAGAATCTCTAGAGCAGACAGATAAAGGAGCTGGTACATTAATTTAGGATCAACCAAATGAGGAAGAGCCCATGCCTGATGTTGAAGAGGATGTGCTCGCCTTAATACACAACTTCTTTGAACCTAAATCCATGCCAGATGATGACATTCTCCTTGAGGGGATGATTGAGGAGGAGGATGCTGAAGAGGATGATGACTAGCAGTCTGTCTTCTTAAAAGGATATCGTTGTGTCCACACCAGTTGTTGACACCACTCCTCCTCCTAAGGAAGCTGTAGTGACTCCCACTTCTGCTACCTCTGTCACCATAGTGTTCCAAAGGCCTGCATATAGTCCGACAACTGAATTTTTGTTGTTTGATCATCCTACACAGACCAACTTTGACATATTGCCAAGAGAGGATGATTATGCACGACAAAGTCTGAACATCCATGACCTTAAGCCTGAACATCATGCATCAGACATGTAACGCATGTCAAGAAAGCTGGACATCATAAAATCTGAAATGCATTCTTTCACAGTCAACTTTCCTCAGATCATCACACAGGAGGTTAAGGATGCTGTCGCTGAACCAATTAAGGATGGTACAAGAAAAGGAGTGTCCCAAGGACTTAGTCATTTGTCCACTCGTATCAAAGATGCCATCGTCACAGAGGTCCCTACACTTTTCTCTACTCATGAGTTGACTATGCATAGAGAGTTTGAGGCTGTACGAGACAGGCAAATTCGTCACACCAAATTCATAGTTGATCGTGTTCATCGCAACACAAATGGTGATTGCAACCAACTGTTGAAAATTGCCAGAGCTTCAAGAACCAGGCAAAGAGAAATGGCTGCCTCTGTTGAGCAGATTCCTAAACCCTTTCAGACACATTCATCCAAACGTTTGAAAAGACAGGCTGAACGTGAGGGGGATAAGGAAAAAGTACTTAACCTTGAATCTGCTAAACAAAGATCTCAATCTGCTGACAACACTATCCCTTCACCTATCCCTCTCCAAGTCATCACTCCAGTAATTATAGCTGATGATGAGGATGAAATTAAGGGGGAGAAACAGACAAAGGATGGAGTTGATTCATCAAAATCCCTGACTCTGATTAACACCAGCAAGGCTGTGGATGATGGTGAACCAACTGTTAAGAAACTTAAGTTCACTGTTAGCTCCCTACCCAAAGCTGTACAAAACTAAGCTCAGATGGCTTTCCTCAAACAAGCTGAAGAGCTGAAGAACGCAAGTGTGGTATCCTCTGTCTCGAAGAAAGGAAAGGAAATAGCTGTGGTAGACTCAGACACCAAGCTAAAGAAAATAGCTGCGATGCTAGAGACAGGAGGATCCACCACTAAACTATCCCAATTCACAACCTTTAAAGCAACCAATGAGAACCCTCTAACGGCTGAAGAAATTGAGAAACAGGCCATTGAATTCAAAAGGTTAAATGAAATCAAGAAAGCCAAGGAGCTTAATGAGGTAACTTTGAGAAAAATGACTCCACAACAAAGGTAGGAGCAAAGACAAAGGTTGAAAGAAATGGAAGTCAAACGCACAGAGGCACTGAAAAAGGTAAAAGCTGACTATGATGCCTGCATTAACAACAGGTTTGCACCTGTAAAAATCACCAAGTTCAAGTACACTATTCACAAGTCTACTCATACACCACAAATGATTTTGTGGAGAGATAATCAACAGGCCAATATGGATCTCTTTGAAGACTTTAAGTTAAATTGGCTTGTCTGAATGGTTTCAACTTGAGGATTTAGCTGCTAAGAGGACTGGACATGCAAATTTTACTCTTCTTAAGACCCTCAAAGCTAAGTTTAATTGGGTTAAAGAAACTGCAGCCAAACTCAAGATAGATCCCCCACCATAGCTGTTTGAACAAGATCTTCCAATGTCTTGAAAGAACAGAAGAAGGATGACTCAATTCATTAAGGAAACCTTCGTAACTGATGATGGTCAAGTGGATGGAATGCACAGGGATTTGGTTTTACCAAATGGGATTGTAGACCCAATTGATGGTCAGACATATGCTGAGCCTGAGAAAGGTATGGCCTTCATGAACTGGGCATGTCAATATGTGTTCCAAAGGGAAGAAGAGTTGGGATTAGCATCAACTATTCTGCTTATTTGTCTTAAAAATGCACTTAAAATCAACACAGAGTATTCCAAGGTATTTTCACAAGCTTTGCAGGCCAAATTGGATACCAGGACAGACTTAGCTGAAGTTGAAGAAAGAATCAAGAATGATGATTATTAAAGTGGTTCACAGCTTAACTTTACTTTCATATTTTGTTTCACTTATGTTTTGTACTTGTAATTTCTTTTAAGTCATAATAAAATCATGAGGTATGTTTGTTTAGATCTGTTATAAGTAAGAATAAGTTGTTGATGAGACCGCAATTATACATGGTCTCATCGTCCTAAACGGGGTTAAAACAGTTAAAATATCATTTAAAATACCCCAAAATATGCTTGTGTTTGTTCATTATGTATTTTAGGTACGGATATCGTGAATTCATTAAAAGATTACAAGAATCAAGCAAAAACGAACACGGGAAACGGATCCGCACAATGAACCGGACCCGATTGTTGATTTTCTAAGAAAGACCCTTGAAGAATTAAAGATTGGCAAAAATGGTCCCTCAAGTTTGAAGACTTGTCATTTTATACCCTTGTAAGACTCTAAAATTACATTGTGGTCCCTAAAATGTCAAGAGTTTACATATTTGGTGCATAAAGAATTTCACAAGATCGAAGTCGGGATCGCACTTAATGGAGGAAAAACGGGCATTTTCGGATTGATTCGGCAAAGTTTGAAATTTTTTACAAGTCAAAGTCAAACCCGAGACCCGACAATGGAATGGGCATGAAAAACCGCTCTCAAATCTCGAGATAATATTTTACGGACTAACCCGCACCCGTTTATCGGGGCGAGTCGGCCCGTATTAATATTATTATCAAAAACAAAAAATCTTTTTTTACTACTACTACAATTCGTGTAGTTAGTGGCCATAATTACTTGTTTTGGGCTTTCCTTCTAAACCCTAGGCCCAAAAATACTAGTATTCACCATTTGGTCCCCTTTTTCTTGTTATTAGATAGACGAATAAAAAAAAGAGGATTAGGGTTCTTTATTTATATCATCAACCACCATCTAAATCCTAATCTCAAATCTGTCACTCTCAACCCTAACCCATTCCATGTGCAAGAGCAGGTTGAGTCATAAGAAAGCTCCAAGAACCAGCTAAGGGAAAGTCACGGGATGAACAAGCTGCCAAATATCATTGACTAGATGGACAATTTAGATCACAAGCCTTGTTCACTACTCAAATCCAACGTCCAAGATGCATTCAACCTTCTGCTATCACATGGAGACCAGAAATTCGTCTAGAAGAAGGAATCAAGAATCGGCATATTCTCAGCATCAATCAAGGGTATTTCTGGAATTGAACATCAATTAGGTTTTAGTTGTTTTTTTATTCTAGAATCATATGTAGGCTATTATATAAAGCCAGTAGGTTTTATCTTTCACTTTTGTTCCAATTTTTAGTTCTCAGAATTTTTAATGTGATATTCAAATTTGATGAATGAAATTGAGTTACTTTTATTTTAAAATTGTCATTTACTTTATTGCACACTTTAATTTTTAGTCAATTTAATTTTCCTGAAAAAGATGAGGTTATAAAAGGTTTGTGAAAAGATTCTTGAAAGAAAGAAGAAAGAAGAAAGTTTTTGATTTTTTTTAAAAAAGTGTTACTGTTCACATTTCTGTAGCATGCGCTACTCGGTTATGCTCTCTGAAAAATAGCTGGTTCAAGGGAGTTTATGTTTTTGGTTGAAGATTTGAAGCTTTTGGAAGCTTGGTTGTTATTTACTTGGTGGTTTCAAGGTTTGAAGAGGAGTTGCTTCCTTGGTTCTTGGTTATTCAGTCTTTGGTTAATAATTGAAGGTTTATGCGGTATTGATCATTTGGTATAAGCATTGGGTGATAAGCTTGGATTAAGCTAAGTTGGGTTTGGAATGGTATAAGCTTAAGAGAGGATAGGTTGAGGTACTTGTAGCTGTGGTTAAAGTCTTCAAAAATCTTGGACCCTATGTAAGTGACTTCCCCCTTTGTTAAGTTCATTTCTTCTCTATAAATATGCCATAGCTTAATCTACATGCTTATGTGCTTATTTTCTTATTTGCTTATTTGCCCAATTTCCTGCTTCATTAATTGCTTATTTACTTTTATGTTACTTACTTTATATGCTTTTCAAATATTCTGATTTTCGTAGTGTCGAGTTTTCATTTTCTGTTTTATAACTGCGTTTGGAAGAAGTTTTTTTATTTTTTCATCAGCATAAGGTTAAGTTTAGTTCTCAATTGCAACGTCAGTTGGAGGTTTAGAGTAGTAGTAATGAACTTTTCTTTAAGTCATATTCATAAAAACAAAAATATTGTATTCTTTGTGTTTCATGAATTCTATAAGCAGTAGGTTTTAGAATCTCCTTATTTGAGGTTAATTGTGTTATGTTGAGATTGATTTGGACTTGTACTGAGTTATTTTAGAGATTGGCATTGTTGTTGAAGGTCAGCACCACTTAGATTTCAGTTTGAGTTAGCCAAGTTTATGTCATTTAACACCAGCATGTATTACTCTCTCATTTGGAGGAGTTACGTGCTAATTTTTAGAGTATAGATAGCTTAGGAGATTCAGAATATCTGTTTCCAAAAATTGTTGGGAGTTAAGCTTTTTATAATAACTTATTTATGAGTAGAATATGGCAAAAATTCCTTTTATTTGCACCTATGTACACCAGCAGTTGATGTGGTGTTGATTGGAAGATTTAGGACTCGCAACTCAAATTTTAGATAGTCTAGATGGTGATGATTTTCTGTTTTTAGTTCGCTTCAAGAAAAAGCTAAACATAAGCTTTTAGAATAAGCTACAAGTTGCCTTAAAAGTTCTTAAAATTGCACTATTCTTGTAGCCACTGTAGCATCTTTCTTAGGCTCTTGATTTTCATAGAATTGTGTTCATTAGTGGTTTATGTAGTGGTATTTGATTTATGTTTGTTGTATTGCTTATCTTCTTATCACCAAAATTTCCCAAGCAAAAGCTGTCAAAAAAATATACAACAGAAAGTGGAAGCAGTGGGTCTCGAACCCCTGACCACACACACTGCATAAGACGCAACACAACATCACCCAGCCATCTGCACTCGCTGCTTATTTTGTTACATTTACTTTTACTTTTTTTTCTTATTACTTTGTTTATTTTGTGTATTTACTGATAAAAGAAAAAAAATAAACAAAAAAATGACCACAGTGGGTCTAAAAAACGAGTGACCTAGAGCTCAACAGCAAAACAACTCTACCAACTGCTCTACACTTTCTTTCTTGTTATCATTTGCATAATCTTTTCTTTATACTCTTTTTTACATTGTTTTTGCTTATAAGCTCATTTAAGCTTATTGGCAGCTTATATGTAGCTGATTTTTACAACTTATATTTTTCGTGTAAACTTTGCATCATTACATATCTTATGTAATTTTTTAGAATTTTAGAAAAATCATTCATTACTTTTAAATCATTTATTTACTTTAGACAGTTTTTAATTCATAATAAAAAATATAAAAGTCAAAAAAATATAATTCTTTTTTTCAAATTTTTTTTGTCATTTAGGACGTAAGAAAAATAAATTTGATTTTGTAGAGTTTAAATTTCATATTTTTCTTTTTATTATTTCATTTTCTAGGATTATTTTAGTTTTAAATTTGAGAAAAGTCATAAAAAATAGTTAAATTAAGTTTTTATTTTCAAAAAAATATTTTTTAGTTTTTAAATAATACACTTTAGGTTTACAAATAAAAAGTTTGAATTTTGTCTTTTTCTTAGCTAGTTTTATTTTTAGATTTTTTTTAACTTTAAAAACTAATATAAATTAATTTAAAAGTTTTCAAATTTTTTTTGGTTTTCATATTTTTCTTAGTTAGGTATTTTAGAACTTTTTAGTAATTTTTAATAAAATTTTAGGTGAAATTTTTCGTTTGGTCGCGTTTTGACGTTCGTACGTTGAAGCGTTTTTGACCGGTTTTAGCGTAATTCGTCTCCGTTTTCCTTTCTTCCCTTTTTTCCAAAAACGTAACAACTCGATTAAATAACGTATAATATTGTTGGCTAAACACCATACCTCCTAGAGAACGAACTCGACGACGAGTATTCGCGTTTTTCACAAAACGTGATACTTAATACTTACCTGCTTTTGTCGCTTTGTTTTTCCTATAATAAAGTGTACAAAGATACCGCATCAAAAATGGCGCCGCTGCCGGGGAGGTGTGTTTAACCATATTTATTTATCGTGTTTGTTTGAGTGTTTACGTTTTTATCGTAAATATTTCTTTTTATTTTTCTATACTATTAGCCATACAAATAAATAGTGTTAAATATAACTCTATTAACACAAAATTGTTTTCTCGTTTTTATTGTGCATAATATATTGTATTTACGTAGAACAACTAATAAACAATAGTATCCAAATACGCGAGAAATCGAACCTCAATAGTTGAGCGTTCTGGTCACTATTTTTGTATCGAATTCAAACGAAATCAAATGCAAAATAGATAAATACTCTTAATTGGTTTAATCTCGATAAATACAAACTATTAGGTGGGTATAAGGCGGTTGTATTTCACGACTTAAGGAAAAAAGGCTCTTAAGTGCTTCGCGCCGCCTCGTTTTCTCTGCTCGCTTGTGCGTATTTTGAAAGTGACGATAATTAGGGGTTTACCAACTCAAGTGTTATTAATCTATTTTTGTGAGTTTTAATTATTGAACCTCGAAACGTTTTGGCGTTCCTCCAACGTTTCAAAGTCGACGAGGGTTTTTACTTCACGTAATTGCCTTCACTCCTCTTGGATTCATTTATCGAGACCTTTGATTGGTGAATAATTTTTGTAGATTAATTTCTACGTAATACACCAAAATTCAAAAAAAATTAAAAAAACCAAAAACAACAAAAATAATCTTCTACTTTCCCTCTATTTTCATAATTCTCTTCTTTAACCCTCTAAATTGTTTAATTCTCATTACGATTTTTGCGTTACATCTTGTCGAATGATGGTTACTATTCGTGTCCATATTGTGGAGGACCGCCCGATGGTGGTAATTGTTATAATTGCGAGATTTTAGGAGGAATGGAGGGTTATATTTACAACTCTCCTCAAAACAATCATGGTGACGGATTTCAATCCTACGACCAAGGTCACCAATCGTCTTTGTTTTATTCGTCGAATGAGTCGTCTTATTATTGTGATAATAATCAAGATGATGAAACTAATCAAAACGCCTATGGTTACGAATTCCAATCATATTACCATACTGCACAACCGCCCTCGTCTTATTCTTGTGATTTTTGCGGTTTGGAGCACGATTTCGGATTTAGTTGTATGAATAACTATAATGACCACGAACCGAATCCTAATTTCTATGACCAATCTTCACAATACCAACCATCATATTCATGTGAGAATTGTGGAAACGTACATCATTATGGATATGGTTGTCAACCGATGAACCACAATACATCTTTTGACAATCAATTCTCCGGTTTTGACGAATCACCTCCACAACATATTTTCAATGATGATCTCTGCTCTAGTCGTGTCGACGAAAGTTCTAATCGCTTCAATGAACGACTTGATATGCTCTTCAACTAATTATGAAAAAAAAGGTACCCCAATTGTTGAAAAAGTTGAAAAGAGCATAGAAAATATGGAAGACGAGAAATGACGAATTAACGATGAAATCAACAATATCTCTACCGAGCTAAGCATTAGGAGATATCATAGAGAAGAAATAAGTGGCGAGTTTAAAAGAGGGTGTGAGATTAGAACTAAACAACTTTTACAATATTACAATGGTTTAAGCATCGAAATTCGTCATAAGAGAGAAGAAGAAGAGAGAGAGGAGTATCTAGCTAATTCTGATCTCACATCACCTATTTTATGATGACGACGACGATAGCGACATTTTTAATCTCAACCCGTCTTGTGAAACCAATACTCTTATGCTCCCAACAAAACCCGATGCCTCTCTAAGTATGGGGGAGAAGAATCTTAGCACTAATCCTAGTGTTGAGATCCCTATTCTAATCCAAAGTGAGCCTACGGTTGTCTTTGATGAGGAGTTAAGTGATTTTGCTCTCGATGAATTTTTCCACGAAGATTCTAACGAGGCAAATTACGATAGTGAGTGTGATACGACTTCATGTGATGATGTCTCTCCCAATGACACTTCGGGTAGAGAATCATTGACTTTTTCGAACCCGCTTTTCGATGATGATTTTTCTACTAGTGATGACGAGTCACTACTCGATGAGGAAGTTCGTGTCGACGAATTCAAAATCTACTCGAATTCCCTTTTTGAATTTAATGACGAGTTCGTTATTGGTGACGTAAATCCTCTCTTTGATGATATGTTCGAGGACATCGAGTGTAAAACCCGCATGCTTTTACCATGAATAGTACCCTTATGATTGTACATACATGATTAGAACCTTCCTTTTATAGCACGTTCACGATTCACGAACAAGATTTACAAGTATTACGTACGTGTTATAACACGATAAGTATTTAATACGTATTAAGTCACGATAATTATTTCAATAATAATTAAAATCATGAACATACGAATATGAAATCATGAACGTAAATAATCACGAGCTTAGTATTACGTATTTATGTATATTTATTAAGATCATGAATAAATATAATAAGACACGAACGATAACTATTAAATCACGTAAAACACGAACACGAGAACACACTTATTATTTAGATACGGAAAACATTCGGGTTACCCCTTGTGGGCCCCCTTACCCGCGGACAAGACAAGAAACAAGGGCCAAGCCCATGCAATTTTGCTACACAAGGAAAAAGGGAAAACTTAGTTTCATAATAACAAAAATTAGAAATCATGAAAAACCCTAATCTCTTTTTCTTCCTCTCCTTGGCCGTCGGGTATAATCACACATAGGGTGTGTTTGGTTAATTTTTGGTGTTGATTTATTGCAAGGTTGTTAGTGTGTTCATCCTCCTTTGATTCAGTAATCGGTATAACCCTAAACCCTTTTTCTTTTTATGTTTTTTTATTTAAATCAAGAACACATGAATCATAAATGGTTTAAAAACAAGTTATAAATCATGTAATTAAACATGGGGGTAAATAATTAATGGTTAAGGGGTCTTTGTTGTGGCCGACGCAAGAACCGAGCCCCAAGGGGGTCTCGGCTTGATTTATTTCTTACCAACCGAGACCTCAAGGTCTCGGTTTGGTGGTTTTGTGTCTCGGCAGCAGGAGGAAAAGGAACCCCGACCTTGGTCGGGGTATGTTTGTGCTCGGGTGGGTCTCGGCTAGAACAAAAAAACCACCACCGACTTAAGCCGGTGGCTAAATATGGAAAGCAGGGGGAACCCAAGCCGCGGAAACAGGGGTAACCAACGGCTAGCCGGTGGGAACTTTTGCTAGCCGGCGACTAGTTTAGGCCAAGGGTGCGTTTGGTTGCCAGTTCACGGGTTAAACCGGTCCGGTGACACATGTTTAGAATAAAACACGAGTTCGGTTCATGGGTTGTTTTTACAAGGTTAACTATTTTTTTACAAGTTTATTTTTACAAGAATTAAATTAAATTAATTAAAGCATGTACATGATTAATTTAATTTATACATGACTTAGGTTATTAATAATATTATTAATACATGAATTTGAACCTAAGTAATTATCATTTAATTAGACTATATAATTAATTATTAAAATCATTACTTATAATTAATTAATTTTTATGACTTAGGTTATATTATTAATAGATAATAATACATGTTTTAACCTAAGTATTTTTACCTTTATTTAATCAAATTAGGATTATATTAAATTAAATACTTTAACCTGTAGTTTATTTAATTCACATGAAATAATTAATAAACTATACTATTTAATTACATGACTTAGAATATTAATCAGTAAACAATTAAGCTTATATAATTTGCTTAATAATCCAGCTTATTTCTATTTATTGAAACTTTCTATTTTGAGAAACTTATTTAATTAAGGCAGCTAATCTATTTATGGAAACTTTCTATTTTTTGAAACTTATCTATTTTAAGCAGTAAATCTATTTTTGGAAACTTTCTATTTTTGGAAACTTTCTATTTTGGAAACTTTCTATTTTAGGAAACCTGCTATTTTTAGAAAGTTACTTATTATTACACACAAGTATAATAATACATGAAATACAAGAAATACTTAAACAGAATAGACAGAATACATGATAAACACAGTATAAAGCTTGAATCAGTAAAACATGACATGAACATATAAAACAAGCTAAAACATGATATAAAACCATTTACGTACTCAGTAATTAGATACTTATACACGTATGTATTTATGTAGCATTAGTGATACCGAAGTAGGACTCTCTTCCGTTCGTCTTCTTCGTTCACTGGACACAAGGTACGGATTCTCCGTCCTTTCAGTATGGACATTCTTCCTTATTAGGATTCCCCCGTATGCAGCCAACTGTTTTCCCCAATATATATGTTTTATATGTTTTTGAATTGCTTATGTTTAATTAGATGCCTAAATCCATATACATGCATGACCAGTTCACCTAGTTATGGAGGTACCATAACCATAACACTGGAGGCACCATTGTTATGACTCCACCACGACGGAGTGATAGCTCGTGGCGTCCCTTCAGCTTTTGGCCATATTATTATTATTAGGGGGCGTATGGGTGCATCCTAGTTTACATGTTTTCAGCAGATTATTCAGATGAATGTGGTGTGTGCCTTGCATCCTTCACAAGGAGCTGATCCCTCCTACCCAAACCAGTATATTAAATTAGAGGCAGCCCCTCTAATTTACATGACGAGATCACCCCTCCAAGTATTCATGCACGTTGATAATTCATGACCTATATTGGCTAATGGTAAATACGTTAAACAGTTTTTACAAGATAAACATAAGGCTTTTCAAACTATAAAACTAGTTTTACAAAGATATAACCAGGTTATCCAGGACTTAGTCTTTTCCGCTTCTTCATGCTTATATGCTTATATTATTCATGCTTTACTTGTTTATCCGTGCACTGAGCGTTATGCTTAGCCGTTTTCCTTTTCATGTTCCAAAAACGGTAGGTACTCAGGGACGCTCGTAGACTCTAAGCGTACGTGCATATGGATTGGAAGCTTCCTAGCCTTCCTTACTTTATGCATTTCTTTATACTTTGATACTTATTTCCATGGACATTGTTTAGTCCTTTTCCTTTAGAGTACTTATGTTTGTGTGTGATGAGTTCTACTTTTGGGATACCGATGTTTGTTTCCGGTATTTCCTTTATGGTCATGTGATGTTTAATTCATTATCCTTGTATGCTTTGATGACACGCCATAATCACGCGTGACATTCTGATTGTAGTGTTTTTGTACCCTTTAGGAAAAGGATGACAAATAGTGGAAGTATTAAGTGTCGGTTTAGGAAAACCGAGCACTAATGACCCAAAATGAAGTCCACGTTCGTTTCCCAAGGAGGCAATTGCGTTGTGTATTCGATTGATATTGATTTGTGATTATATGATTGAGAAAGAAATGGGATTAGAAGAGAAAGACGGTTACAAAGACGAATTAAACTACGACGAAAAAGACGAACACGTAAAGTCGAAAATAGTGCCAAAATTAAAATTTTAACCTAAAAATTCCTAAAAATTATTAAAAATCCTCAATAATATTCTAAGAGTTTACAAAAAATCCAAACTTGCTAAAACCTTTTAATTAATTAGATAATGACTTTTTAATGCTAATTAAAGCCCTAAAAATCACTTTTAATTATTAAAAAGCCTTAAACAAGATCTAATAGTTTGTAAACCTCAAAAATATCCTAATTAAGCTAAAAACTATTTTTAAAATTTTAAAACCAAATTAAACTATTTTTAAACACTTAAAAACTATTAAAATCTATTAAATCTTAAATTAATTCTAGAAATTAAATGAAAAGTCCTAAAAATATTTGGAAAGTGACAAAACTCCTAATTAAGTGTCCTTAACCTAGGAAAAATGTAAAAACTAAAAAAAATAAAACTTTAATTTTTAATAATAAAATAATATTAAAATATTCAAAAAAATAAAAAGTTTATAAATAAATTCTAAAAAACTATCAAAAATCCTAAATAATGTAACTAAAACAAAAATGCAATCCAAATTTTATGAAACCTATTTAATAATTTTATATTGAATTTTAATGTTGCTTAAAAACCCTAAAATCCTATCAAATCAAAAATAAGCTAAATTGAAAACCTAAATAGCTGTAAACCTCAAAAATATGATTAAAAACCTAAAAACTATTTTTTCAGATTTTTAATATACCTTTTACTATTTTTTAATGACTTTCTAAAATAAAAACTTAAAATAATCCTAATAAATTAATGAATAAAGGGAAAATTATACTTTTTGCTCAGAAAAGTCAAACAACCTTATACAATCCTAGGAAAAATACTAAACAAGAAAAAGCTACAAGAAATAAGCTAGAAACAGCTTATTTAAAAGCTGTTAAGTAAATAAGCTATAAAACCAAAACTACTTAAATAAGTAATGAAATGAAACAATAACGTAAAAACCCATCAGGATCACTGGTTAACACGTTATTCCTTGGAAAGCAAGGTCGCGTGTTCGAGCCCAGGCCAGGTGAGGTTTTTACAAACTTTTTTTTTTTTTTTTACTTTTAAATACACAAACAGTGACTAATTTGAACACAAAAACACAATTCCCAATCCAAGATAACTAAGATTTAGGCTTAGGAAAGCCAAAACGTGCCCAGTTTCATTCAACTTTCTGATGAGCACAAATGTGAGTTCATTTGATATCTTCACAAGTGAATAAATGATCAAGAGGTCTTGATCTTGTGATTGTTGATGTTTGATTGGATACAAAGGGCACCCTTATACTCTTTGGAGTATAAGGAGTCAAATCACAAGCAGAAACAAGCAAGTTGCACACAATTTCAAGCTCAAAATATCAACCAAAGGTTACTGATCTAGTCTATGCAAGTCTAAGAGTGTGATTGCTGATAAACTAGGCACAATGGTGAGATTCAAAGCCAAATTATTTGCACATAAGCTCACAACATATCACATAACCAATACACAATCCTCAAACAACCCTGAATCTAATGGACTACAAGATTTGGTGCTAAAATTTCAACAAAATCAATCAAACAAGGCAGTTTCTGATTTTTAGCCTTTTGTACCAATTTTTAACTTGCAAACTTGTTTAAATCAACACCAATCTGAAAACTTAAGCTAACAAACAACCTATTGATATCCTATGAGTGATTATAACATTAAACTTCAAAAATCTCAGTTAACAAACAAATCCAAACACCCCTTTAAATCTAAAATATGAAATTTTTCAAAGTAAATCTAAACAATACTCAAGCAAACTGATTCAAATAGTCCTAAACATGCATAATAAACATAATCTACTCAAATCAAACCAATAAACCAGCAATCAAACAACTTTTCACAACTTTTATGAAAATCACATAAAGAACTGAAAACTGAAAATTTGAAAGGGAAAACAAGGACTACCTTGTTGGGCCTACATCCAGGCCCAACAGTGACTGAATGTCACCTCCAATAGACTCGGGTCTATGCTGAACTTTGTTGAGATGCTGATGAAGTTTAACTTAACAAAAAAATGGATGAAAAATGGTCCTTGTGTAGAACCTGCTAAGAACAATCCAAAACAACAAAAGTGACCTGGTATGAGAGCAATGAGCTATAAGAATGACTTATAGACAAGTATCCTTATAGCTTATAGCTTATATAATGAAGCAGTGATGTTAAAATAAGCAAAAAAAAAAAGATATTTTTCACCTCACTTTGCCTTTTTACCCAAACCTTTCTACCCACAACACCTTGATATCTCCAAGATATCAGGGTGATATGGTCATACACAAGCTTGAATATAAGAGGCCTATGTCGTTTTAACAACCTTTCTAGCTTAACTTGAAAAGAAAACTTGAAATCAGAAACCTTTGAACACAAGACTTAAATTTTAAAAACTTGAAAAGTAAACAATCTTGGAATTTAAACAACAAGCAAACAATATAAATTAAGATGGCTCTTTCTTCTCATCAACAAACTTAAACCTTTTTCATTCATAAAAACAGGACTTTCAAAGTTGTGAAAAAAGGAGAAAAAAGAACAGGAAAAACTAAGTCCTATCATGCCTTTATATAGAGGCTACAATGTGATTCTAGAACTGAATGGAAACTAGAAACCCTAATGATATAAACTTCCAAACTTGCCCTTGGACGATTTTGAATTTTTCAGTAAAAAATAAGCCATGTGAAGATCTTTGGCAGTTTGTGGGATGGCAGCAGTGAAAAAGAAATCTTGGACGTCCATTTAGCCTTTGGGAACACGAAATCGTTGTGGGTTGTTGATTTGCTGTCCTCATTTTGTTTGAGAGTGAATAGTGGGGCAGGGGAGGGTTGCACAAACATGTGAGGTGATGGTGATGGGAGTTTAAGGGTGGTTTTAGGTTTAGATGATGGTTAATCAATGATCTGGAAAAGTTGGATTAAAACCCCTTTGTTATGAAGTAGATTAATGCTGGGAAAATTAGGGTTCAAGGGTGGATTAGTGGTGAGTTTAATCTGAAAAAAGGATTTAGTATTTAAATTGTGTGTTTGCCACCAAAACTAAAACCGGTTTTAAGTTAATTTAATAAAAGGTGAGTGGATTCGTGACGTGGAGAGGGGGAGGTGTCTGATTGGTGGAGGGTTTAAGGTAGGTGACGTGGAGAGTTGTGAGTGGTGGTTTGTCTTAGGTTGTCTGGGCAACATTGGCCCCCAAGGTTTCTTCATTCCTTCAAGTTGTAATAAATCAGCAAACTTCTTTTCCCTTTGTATTTATCTTTGGCAGATTTACATTTTGGCACATATTGTTTATAAACTTGAAACAAGGACTAAACATGCAATTTCTTCATTCTTCAAGGACTGTTTTTGACATGTCTTCATACTTCAAGGCCTTGACTTGTTTGTTGACTTCTTGGAGGACCATTATTGACAATTTAGCTTTGTTGAGGGACTAAATTTGCCAATTCTTCAAAGTTAAGGGTCCTTTTTGTAATTTTGACAAACTTTAGTGACCAATCTTGTAATTATGAAGATACAAGGGTATAAAGTGTCAATTCTTCAAACTTGGAGGACCAATCTTCATAATTCTTCAAATCTTCAAGGGTTGACTTTGGAAAATTCTTCATTAGGGCTTGGTTCATCGTGCGGCTTCGTTTCCCGTGTTCGTTTTTGCATGATTCTTGTGATCTTTTGTCATTGTCTCAATATCCGTACCTAAAATACACAAGCAACAAACACAAGCATATATTTGGGTATTTTGATGATATTTAATGTATTTTAAGACCAATTTGGACGATGAGACTATGTATAAAAGCAGTCTCATCACTCCCCCATACTAAACCATTGCCGTGCCCTCACGCAATGCTAGAATAAAGTATCGTAGCATCTCCAAAATTCATTTTTATGGACTTTATTGAAATGATAAACTAGCTACACTACTACTATTACTACTACTTGTGTTTTAGACATAATGTATGATTTTCATCACAAAATGGGACGTTTAGGTTCATAGAATAAGAACACGTGAATGCTTCGTTAGAAATAATTTCATCGTCCTCGATTTTCACCTTAATTCCATGCCAAGCGTGCAACGAGATCATTGTCATTATAAGTTAGTAATGCTAACACTACTCATATGCCCTAATCACGTACTTCTCCTCCCATTATTCCTAAGTTGTATCTCTTATATTTTATTTTGTCTTGAATGTTTCACGAGGATACATTGTTTGACTTATGCGATAATAGAGATTTAGGTCTAAAAATAGAGTCCTAACGGTGTAACTAAGACCATCAAATCAATAACCCCTCCTAATAGACAACGATGTTAAAAAATTAAGTTGACAAGAAGAATTGATAAACACGGTTTTATAACGGTTTTGAACATGAGACTTATTACCAAGACTTTTATACGCCCCCTAACGGAAGGGCCTTATTATCTTTGGTTTACCTCCATCTTTTATTCAACTTCGCCATGAAGCTTTTATTATGACTTCGGTCTTGCCTTGCCTTTTATTATCCGCCTCATCGGTGGTTTTATTAGCCAAAGACGTATATCCTTACGCTAAAGCGAATTTTGGATCTTTAAAGCTTCGAAGATTAAGGCTTGATTCACTTTCAATTTTTGCATAGATTTTTTGGCCTTGTGGGGCTTCAAATTGTTTGCTAGATTTAGGTGAGCACTTGAAATCTTATTATTGGGTGAAGCTTTTGATTATTGGGGTGCCAGTACTTCAAAACCGTGACGCTGGCGATACCTTAATGTCTTCCCACTTTAATTACACGGAAGCTACGAGAAAAGACTAGAAACCCAACAATCCTAACTAAACCGCTAAGTCAATATTTATTAAGCAAAAATATTTACATGCGAAGGGAGAATAAGCAAACAACGAGAACACATGAGTTTTTGAAAGAATACGAGTACTCTACGTTTAGCATAGTAACTTATAATTAACTCTATCATTTCTCGTCCTCATTTAAGAGACTTAGCCTAATGTGTAGTTAAGGAATCAAAGCTAAGTTCTCAACACGCACGGTCGAGTCAAAAATTACTCTTATTCTCGCCATCGGAAAATCTACATTCGTGTCTTCAAACACTTATAAAACATGAGAAAAATTTTAAAATTTGGCCATTTTTAGCCTTATTTTGCAACAAAACGATAAACAAAAAGATAAACTTTGGATAGCGTGAAGGTTTGGCAAGGCAAGTATCTATTCACCCCCCCCCCCCCCATACTAAAGTTAAACATTGTCCTCAATGTTTCGAGTCTAGGGGTGCAAACACCCCCATACTAGAGACGTAGTCGAATGCCTAATCTAGCATGGAAAGGGTGTAACCAATAAATTAATAGCCGTTTATGAAGTGTGCTAAAAACCTAAGGTTAGAACATCAAAAGGATATATCATGGATATTGAGAAACGTCTCCTAAAGCAAACGATCGAGTGCTCCCATAAACGAACACGAGAGGCTCCAATCGTGAAGATCATGATCTAAAAACCACAATGCACAAGCAACCACGGAACAAAGGTAGGAAGGGCACGAATCCCCACACGTAAGCTACATTAGAAAGCGATAATATGTACATGGATAAGCATGGGACTCCCCCACGAGGCACCTCGTTTTTGATTACCGAGTCATGAGCTCGACTCGATCCCCTCAATACTAATTATCATTGGGGAAGGTGACTTGGTCGAGGTAGTTCAAGGATGGAACTTCCCCGCCAAAGTAGTGCTTCAACCTATGTCCATTCACCTTGAAGTTAGGACCATCATCTTGAGCTAGCTCGATGGTCCCATACAGAAACACTTGAGTAACGGTGAATGGACCGGACCAACGGGATTTCAATTTACCGGAAAAGATTTTCAATCTTGAATTAAAAAGCAAAACTTGATCCCCAATGTTAAAAACCCGGTTTTTAATTTTGGAATCATGCAACTTTTTAGTTTTCTCTTTATAAATCAATGAATTTTCATAAGCAATATCCCTCAATTCATCCAATTCATTTAATTGCATTTTCCGGTGTTTTCCCGCGGTCTCCATATCATCATTACAATGCTTTAGGGCCCAATAAGCCTTGTGTCTAATTCGATAGGCAAATGACAATTCTTTCCATACACAAGCTTATAGGGAGTGCACCCAATGGGCGTCTTATGAGCGGTCCTAAAGGCCCATAAAGCATCGTCTAACTTATCCGACCATGATTGTCGGTTTTCTCCCACGAATTTCTCCAAAATCCTCTTCAAAGCTCGGTTTGAAACCTCGACTTGCCCACTCGTTTGTGGGTGATAAGCCGTAGAAAGACGATGTGTAACCCCATATTTCCTTAGAACCCTTTCGAATTGGTCATTACAAAAATGGGTTCCACGATCGCTTATGATAGCACGAGGGGTTCCAAACCGAGAAAACAATTGCTTCAAAAACTTGACTACCACACGAGCATCATTGGTGGGCAAGGCCTTTGCCTCCACCCACTTAGAAAGGTAGTCAACCGCAACGAGAATGTACTTATTACCACGAGATGATGGGAACGGCCCCATAAAGTCTACACCCCAAACGTCAAAGATCTCACATACTTGAATGATATTTTGTGGCATTTCATATTTTTGTGAGGCTTTTCCTTGTCGTTGGCATGCATCACACGACTTCACAAGATCTTGTGCATCTCGGTAAATAGTAGGCCAAAAGAAACCGGCATCAAACACCTTCTTAGCCGTGAGATTAACACCGTGGTGACCACCTGTGGGTACCTCATGGCAAGCTCTAAGGATATTAGAAGCTTCGGTGCCAAATACAGAACGTCGGGTGATTTGATCCGCACAAGTTCGAAACAAGTAAGGGTCGTTCCAAAAGTAGAACTTGACGTCACGAAAGAATTTTCGTTTTTGTTGAGTCGTCATACCCTTAATGATGAAGTTACCCGCATGGTAATTTGCAAAATCCGCAAACCATGGGGTAGAAGAATCAAGCTTAGAATTCACTACACCAAGTGTCTCGAGCGGAAATGTTTCGGTGATTTCCTTAGGCTCGTAAAAACTTTGGTGAGGATCTTCCAAACGAGAGAGATGATCGGCCGCTAGATTCTCGGCTCCTTTTTTGTCAACGATTTTGTGATCAAATTCTTGAAGGAGGAGAATCCAACGAAGTAATCTCGGCTTAGCATCTTGCTTTGCCATGAGGTACTTAATAGCCGAATGGTCCGTATACACTATGCATTTCGTCAAGACGAGGTAAGGTCGGAATTTCTCAAATGCATACACCACGACAAGGAACTCCTTTTCCGTTGTAGTGTATTTAAGTTGAGCCTCGGTCATCGTCTTGCTAGCATAGTGAATAGGCAAGAAGTGATTATAATGACGTTGCCCCAAAACGGCCCCTATAGCGTAATCACTAGCATCACACATAAGCTCAAAGGGGAGGTTCCAATTGGGCGCGACAAGAATGGGAGCTTCGGTAAGTTTCCTCTTAAGGATCTCAAAGGCTCGTACACAATCTTCGTCAAAGACAAAACGTGCCTCTTTTTCAAGAAGATGTGTAATGGGTCGAGAAATCTTTGAAAAGTCCTTGATGAATCGACGATAAAATCCCGCGTGGCCTAGGAAACTCCTAACTCCCTTGACGGTTTTGGGATGAGGTAATTTGGCGATGACGTCTACCTTAGCTTGATCTACCTCAATCCCCGCTTTCGATACCTTGTGCCCTAAGACGATTCCACTCTTAACCATAAAATGACACTTTTCCCAATTGAGCACAAGGTTGGTTTCTTCACAACGTTTTAACATTCTGTCTAGGTTCGACAAACACGAAGTGAAAGAATCACCAAACACGGAAAAGTCATCCATGAAGACTTCCATCGTCTTCTCGATCATATCATGAAAAATAGCCATCATGCATCGTTGAAAAGTTCCCGGTGCATTACAAAGTCCGAATGGCATTCTACGATAAGCAAACGTTCCATATGGACACGTAAACGTAGTTTTTTCTTGATCACGAGGATCGATGGGAATTTGGAAGTAACCGGAAAAACCATCTAAAAAGCAATAGAAATCGTTTCCCGCAAGACGCTCCAACATTTGGTCCATGAAGGGCAAGGGAAAATGGTCTTTTCGAATGGCTTCATTCAACTTTCGATAGTCAATGCACACTCTCCATCCGGTCACGAGTCTAGTGGGAATCAACTCGTTGGCATCGTTTGGCACAACGGTCATCCCTCCCTTTTTAGGGACACAATGAATAGGACTCACCCAAGGGCTATCGGAAATAGGGTAAATCATTCCCGCGTCAAGGAGTTTAAGGACCTCCTTTTTGATGACATTGTGAATTTTGGGGTTTACCCTCCTTTGACTTTGGATTGTTGGCTTGAAATCCTCCTCCATTAAGATTTTGTGGGTACAAAACTTGGGATCGATTCCCTTAATGTCAGATAACTTCCACGCAATCGCCCCTTTGTGGTCCTTAAGAACATCGACAAGTGCGGTTTTTTCATCATTCGAAAGATCCTTCGCAATAATAACCGGCAACTTGTCGTCCTCCTCCAAATAGACATATTCGAGGTGAGGAGGTAAATCTTTCAACTCGAGAATAGGTGGTTCCTCAAGTGAAGATTTGGGCTCGATACTCATAACCTCCTCGGGTGGAAGGAAATGGGAAATCGTTGAGAAAATCCTTGATAATCGAGAAGTCCTCATTGTTGTCGAGGTCTTCGTCACAAGTACGTGGAACATTACATTCTTCCAACGTAAAACCACCACCTTCGAAAGGAGTGAAGGTTGGTGTCAAATTATCAAGAATTGGATCTAACATAGTGGGATTGCCACTAGTTTCTTCATCACCAAACCCTAAAACTTCTTGTGAAAATTCCTCGCAAACCACGTCGATCATATCAACGAGGTTTATGGTAGCAACGGAATAAACATGAGAAAGTTGAGAATTTTGAGTTGCGTTTATAACAAGTTCCTCGTCGTTGAAACGTAGGGTGATCTTTCTAGCATGCACATCAATTAAAGTCATAGACGTATCTAAAAACGAACGACCTAAAATAAGAGGAACTTGAGGATCCGTGGGGATATCAACAACGATAAAGTCTACGGAATAGTAGAACTTCCCCACTTTCACAAAAACGTCTTCCGCCAAACCACATGCAAGAATCGTGGAATGGTCGGCCAACTCAATAGACATTCGTGAAGGAGTAAGATTAGGAAGATTGAGCGACTTGAAGATTGCAAGTGGCATCAAATTAATGCTAGCACCAAGATCGGCCAAGGCATAGCATTCTTCCATATCTTGAATTGCACAAGGGATCAAAAATTTACCGGGATCACCGACTTTTTGAGGTATGAGATTAAGATAAACCGACGAACAACTAGACATTTGGTGCAATTTCTCCTTGTTGTTCAACATACTCTTAAAGTTAGCGGCAAATCGAGGCATCATGACCAAAGCATCGGCGAAACTCACATTAAGGTGCAACTCACGAAACATTTTCATAAAAAGCTCAAATTGGTAGTTTTCGCGCTCTTGTCGTTTCTCCTTCCTAAGTCTCGATGGGTAAGGCAAGGAAGGTGTGGGTTGGGGCATAGGCATAGCCTTTGGAATCTCGGGTTCCAATGTTGGTAAAGGTTCGACCGTAGGTGTGGCATGAGCGGTACTTTGTGGGATTGAAATATGCTCCTTTTCGACCACCACCTCGGGTTCTTCCTCAATTTCCTCCACCGTTGGAGTAATTGGTTGAGGAGTCGGTTCTTTAAGTGTCTTACCACTACGTGTGGTAATCACTTTCATCTCTCCCTTCGGGTTTGAAACGGTGTTACTAGGTAGATCAATCGAAGTAGAGGCTTTGTTCCCCATGACGGCTTCTAAAATAGCATTAAGCTTAGCATCGTGACTATTAAACTTCAAATCTTGACTAGCGGCTTTTTGGTCAATTTTTTGTTCAAGCCTAGCATGACTTTGCTCTATCTTGTTGTTTTGACCTCGAATTTGATTAGCAAAATCATTTTTCAATTCATTTCTCATGTTAAGATTTTCTTTCACAAAGTTAGCCAACTCCTTGGTGTTTTTAGCCGTGTCCCTAGCTTGACTAGCCAATTGCTCTTGTATGTTTTCCAAAATCTTATCATTTGCCATGGCGTAATTCAAAAAGTCCATTGGAAGTTCTTTAGTGTAAAAATTTTGAAGACCTTTACTTGTGTTTTGAAAATTACGGTTTTGATTTTGATTTTGCAATTGGCTACTAGTTCCTTGATTCCCATAGTTGTTATTACCCTTGTAATTGTTCCTTTGATTGCTTTGGTAACCAACTTGATTGTTTCGATAATTGTTAGCATTTTGATTTGGTGGAAAACCCGGTGGAGTCAATAGATTAGTGCGAGGAACTTGACCGTTTTGGTTATAAGTTCCCGCGGCCGCGAAGGCACTCGAAGTGTTACCACCGTTGGTAATGCACTCGGAATAATCGTGAGCTCCACCACAATACATACAAGAAACCTCAACCGCTTTAATCGTAGCGGGAGCGGGTTGTTCACCAACTTTAAACTCAATTAACAATCCTTTCAACTTATCAAAAATTTTGTTCTCCAAATTAGCCTCGATTTGGCAAGCATCAACGGTGTGTGACAATGAAGGCGAAGACGAAGACGAAGTCTTACGAACACTCGACGTGCTACGAGGACTATACACCTTAGACCTATTCTCAATGATTAACAATGCTTCCTCGACCGTCTTACACAAAAAATTACCACCCGCGGCGGCATTAAGATAATCACGCTCATGATCGTTCAACCCATTGTAAAACGTGTCAATTTGATGCAAGTCGGAAAAACCATGATGAGGACATTCATGCAACATTTCCTTAAACCTATTCCAAGCCGTTGAAAAACTCTCATTATACTCTTGCGAAAACTTTGAAATCTCGTTTTTCAAGTGTGTAGTCTTAGAGGGCGGAAAAAATTGGTTCACGAATTTTGAAACGAGATCCTTCCACGTCAATATAGAATTGGGTGGCTCTTTCTCTAACCAAATTTTTACGGGCCCCGCTAAGGAATACGGAAAAAGCATCATCTTAATCGAGTCGTTTGAGACGTCCTTAAACTTGCATGTGGCGGTGAGACGATTAAATTAGCGAATGTGGTTATGAGGGTTGTCTTTTTCGTCACCTCGAAACTTGTTTTTTTGAATCATGGACAACAAACCCGTCTTAACCTCAAAATTCTCCGCAAGGATAGCGGGAATCACAATCGCTTCTCCATAACCCCCGGTGGGTGCTTGAAGCAACTCCATCATAGTTCGATTAGCCATGGGTGCTTCTTTCACTATAATGGGTTCGTCAATAGGAGACTCCTCACTAGTAGGAGTGATTGATTTGTTTCTTCGTTTACGAGCACGTCTTGCTTTAGAGCGAGTTTGCATAAACGTCACGTACAACGAGAAGGCGAGCAAAGAAGATTCTTTTTGGTGTTTTTACTTTTTCAATTTTTTTTGTGGTTTTTGATTGTTTTTACTTTTTTTTTGGATTTTTGGAATGTATTAGTAGACACAAATCTACAAATCTCCTCCTTAATCAAATCTCTCGATTAAAGAAGCCTCAAGGAATGAAAACGATCATGTGGAGTGAACGCCTTCGATGACTTTAGAACGATGGTGGAACACCAAATCGTTCAAGAGGGTTTAATCAAATGAAACCAAGAAAATATATATGATACTTAGTAATACTTTGGGCGGCAAAACCCTCGATTAGCTTTCAAAATCAAAATACGCACAAGCAAGCGGAGGAAATGAGGCGGTGCGAAGCACTTAAGAGCCTTTTTCCTTTAGGTCGTGAAATACAACCGCCTTATACCCACCTTATAGTTTGTATTTCTCAAAATCGAGCTTCACGAAAGTATTTATCTATTTTTGCCTTTTTCTTTGGTTTGAGATTCGAATACAATGATTGGGTAATGACCTCCCAAGTCAAGGTGGTGATTTCTCACGTATTTGGAGTACTTGTGAATTTATTGTTCTACGTATATAGTATAATAATAGTATTCACAAAAAACGAAAAACCGATAATACGTATTAGTAGAGTGCTACTAATACAATTACTTTTATGGCTATATATAAAAACAACAATGGTTCAACCAAAACACAACACGCCTCCCCGGCAGCGGCGCCAAAATGATTGTAGTGTTTTTGTACCCTTTAGGAAAAGGATGACAAATAGTGGTAGTATTAAGTGTCGGTTTAGGAAAACCGAGCACTAATGACCCAAAATAAAGTCCAAGTTCGTTTCCCAAGGAGGCAAGTGCGTTGTGTATTGGATTGATATTGATTTGTGATTATATGATTGAGAAAGAAATGGGATTAGAAGAGAAAGACGGTTACAAAGACGAATTAAACTACGACGAAAAAGACGAACACGTAAAGTCGAAAATAGTGCCAAAATTAAAATTTTAACCTAAAATTCCTAAAAATTTCTAAAAATCCTCAATAATATTCTAAGAGTTTACAAAAAATCCAAACTTGTTAAAACCTTTTAATTAATTAGATAATGACTTTTTAATGCTAATTAAAGCCCTAAAAATCACTTTTAATTATTAAAAAGCCTTAAACAAGATCTAATAGTTTGTAAACCTCAAAAATATCCTAATTAAGCTAAAAACTATTTTTTAAATTTTAAAACCAAATTAAACTATTTTTAAACACTTAAAAACTATTAAAATCTATTAAATCTTAAATTAATTCTAGAAATTAAATGAAAAGTCCTAAAAATATTTGGAAAGTGACAAAACTCCTAATTAAGTGTCCTTAACCTAGGAAAAATGTAAAAACTAAAAAAAATAAAACATTAATTTTTAATAATAAAATAATATTAAAATATTCAAAAAAATAAAAAGTTTATAAATAAATTCTAAAAAATTACCAAAAATACTAAATAATGTAACTAAAATAAAAATGCAATCCAAATTTTCTGAAACCTATTTAATAATTTTATATTGAATTTTAAAGTTGCTTAAAAACCCTAAAATCCTATAAAATCAAAATTAAGCTAAATTGAAAACCTAAATAGCTGTAAACCTCAAAAATATGATTAAAAACCTAAAAACTATTTTTTCAGATTTTTAATATACCTTTTACTATTTTTAATGACTTTCTAAAATAAAAACTTAAAATAATCCTAATAAATTAATGAATAAAGGGAAAATTATACTTTTTTCTCAGAAAAGTCAAACAACCTTATACAATCCTAGGAAAAATACTAAACAGGAAAAAGCTACAAGAAATAAGCTAGAAACAACTTTTTTAAAAGCTGTTAAGTAAATAAGCTATAAAACCAAAACTACTTGAATAAGTAATGAAATGAAACAATAACGTTAAAACCCATCAGGATCACTGGTTAACACGTTAGTCCTTGGAAAGCAAGGTCGCGTGTTCGAGCCCAGGCCAGGTGAGGTTTTTACAAACTTTTTTTTTTTTTTTACTTTTAAATACACAAACAGTGACTAATTTGAACACAAAAACACAATTCCCAATCCAAGATAACTAAGATTTAGGCTTAGGAAAGCCAAAACGTGCCCAGTTTCGTTCAACTTTCTGATGAGCACAAATGTGAGTTCATTTGATATCTTCATAAGTGAATAAATGATCAAGAGGTCTTGATCTTGTGATTGTGTATGTTTGATTGGATACAAAGGGCACCCTTATACTCTTTGGAGTATAAGGAGTCAAATCACAAGCAGAAACAAGCAAGTTGCACACAATTTCAAGCTCAAAATATCAACCAAAGGTTACTGATCTAGTCTATGCAAGTCTAAGAGTGTGATTGCTGATAAACTAGGCACAATGGTGAGATTCAAAGCTAAATTATTTGCACATAAGCTCACAACATATCACATAAACAATACACAATCCTCAAACAACCCTGAATCTAATGGACTACAAGATTTGGTGCTAAAATTTCAACAAAATCAATCAAACAAGGCAGTTTCTGATTTTTAGCCTTTTGTACCAATTTTTAACTTGCAAACTTGTTTAAATCAACACCAATCTGAAAACTTAAGCTAACAAACAACCTATTGATATCCTATGAGTGATTATAACAAGTTTAAACTTCAAAAATCTTTCAAAAATCTCAGTTAACAAACAGATCCAAACACCCCTTTAAATCTAAAATATGAAATTTTTCAAAGTAAATCTAAACAATACTCAAGCAAACTGATTCAAATAGTCCTAAACATGCATAATAAACATAATCTACTCAAATCAAACCAATAAACCAACAATCAAACAACTTTTCACAACTTTCATGAAAATCACATAAAGAACTGAAAACTGAAAATTCAAAAGGGAAAACAAGGACTACCTTGTTGGGCCTACATCCAGGCCCAACAGTGACTGAATGTCACCTCCAGTAGACTCGGGTCTATGCTGAACTTTGTTGAGATGCTGATGAAGTTTAACTTAACAAAAAAATGGATGAAAAATGGTCCTTGTGTAGAACCTGCTAAGAACAATCCAAAACAACAAAAGTGACCTGGTATGAGAGCAATGAGCTATAAGAATGACTTATAGACAAGTATCCTTATAGCTTATAGCTTATATAATGAAGCAGTGATGTTAAAAATAAGCAAAAAAAAAAGATCTTTTTCACCTCACTTTGCCTTTTTACCCAAACCTTTATACCCACAACACCTTGATATCTCCAAGATATCAGGGTGATATGGTCATACACAAGCTTGAATATAAGAGGCCTATGTGGTTTTAACAACCTTTCTAGCTTAACTTGAAAAGAAAACTTGAAATCAGAAACCTTTGAACACAAGACTTAAATTTTAAAAACTTGAAAAGTAAACAATCTTGGAATTTAAACAACAAGCAAACAATATAAATTAAGATGGCTCTTTCTTCTCATCAACAAACTTAAACCTTTTTCATTCATAAAAACAGGACTTACAAAGTTGTGAAAAAAGGAGAAAAAAGAACAGGAAAAACTAAGTCCTATCATGCCTTTATATAGAGGCTACAATGTGATTCTAGAACTGAATGGAAACTAGAAACCCTAATGATATAAACTTCCAAACATGCCCTTGGACGATTTTGAATTTTTCAGTAAAAAATAAGCCATGTGAAGATCTTTGGCAGTTTGTGGGATGCCAACAGTGAAAAAGAAATCTTGGACGTCCATTTAGCCTTTGGGAACACGAAATTGTTGTGGGTTGTTGATTTGCTGTCCTCATTTTGTTTGAGAGTGAATAGTGGGGCAGGGGAGGGTTGCACAAACATGTGCGGTGATGGTGATGGGAGTTTAAGGGTGGTTTTAGGTTTAGATGATGGTTAATCAATGATCTGGAAAAGTTGGATTAAAACCCCTTTGTTATGAAGTGGATTAATGCTGGGAAAATTAGGGTTCAAGGGTGGATTAGTGGCGAGTTTAATCTGAAAAAAGGATTTAGTATTTAAATTGTGTGTTTGCCACCAAAACTAAAACCGGTTTTAAGTTAATTTAATAAAAGGTGAGTGGATTTGTGACGTGGAGAGGGGGAGGTGTTTGATTGGTGGAGGGTTTAAGGTAGGTGACGTGGAGAGTTGTGAGTGGTGGTTTGTCTTAGGTTGTCTGGGCAACATTGGCCCCCAAGGTTTCTTCATTCCTTCAAGTTGTAATAAATCAGCAAACTTCTTTTCCCTTTGTATTTATCTTTGGCAGATTTACATTTTTGGCACATATTGTTTTTAAACTTGAAACAAGGACTAAACATGCAATTTCTTCATTCTTCAAGGACTGTTTTTGACATGTCTTCATACTTCAAGGCCTTGACTTGTTTGTTGACTTCTTGGAGAACCATTATTGACAATTTAGCTTTGTTGAGGGACTAAATTTGCCAATTCTTCAAAGTTAAGGGTCCTTTTTGTAATTTTGACAAACTTTAGGGACCAATCTTGTAATTATGAAGATACAAGGGTATAAAGTGTCAATTCTTCAAACTTGGAGGACCAATCTTCATAATTCTTCAAATCTTCAAGGGTTGACTTTGGAAAATTCTTCATTAGGGCTTGGTTCATCGTGCGGCTTCGTTTCCCGTGTTCGTTTTTGCATGATTCTTGTGATCTTTTGTCATTTTCTCAATATCCGTACCTAAAATACACAAGCAACAAACGCAAGCATATATTTGGGTATTTTGATGATATTTAATGCATTTTAAGCCCAATTTGGATGATGAGACTATGTATAAAAGCAGTCTCATCACATTCCATTTATCAAAATGGGGTGTTACAATTATGGTATCAGAGCCAAGGCTTCGACTTGTAGGCTCTCAAAACACGACCTGTGATTAGTGGGTAGTCACTATGGTCTTCCTAGAACTGACAGTCGGTTTTCATGCATTCATCATTTTCATGCATACATATATATGTCATTGTCGCAGGTTTATGACTAAGTAATGGTTGGTACAGGAATGGCCCTATTTAGTCGCATGTGCTTTTATCGAAACTTTTAAATTTGGGACCGACCCATTGGCGTCCCCTCGCCATGTCTTTTGTTTTGAGTGAACTAACCATAGGCGTTCACTCTCGCGCATAGAAAAGTTTAAATAAAACTGCATCATGCATTCATGTACTAGTTTTTCCTTCATAATTTTTTTTTTCTCATGATTTATGGGTATAAATTTTTTTCATGTATATAGTTTATGTTTTGATCAGTTTAATCATGTACTTTATGTTATACTGTAAGATGGTTCTCACACGCGAGGAGGATTAACTCAATGCAGCAATCCAAGCTGCAATGCAAGCTATGCTTCCTTAGTGGAGGAACGAAATCAGGGCTGAGGTTCAGGCTGCCAAAAACCAACAGCATCACCCAGTACCTCCTCCTCCTCCTCCAGCAACATTGGTCACATGGCTGGAGATATTCAATAAGCTCCACCCTCGAGCTTTCGAGAGAACAGATAGCCCTAGTGAAGCTGAAAGCTGGTTGGCTCACATTGAGAAGATCTTCGATGCTATGGGCTGTGACCCCGTCTTCAAGTCGAGGTTGGCATGCTACCGGTTCGAAGGTGATGTGTTAGCATGGTGGATAGCACTGAAGCAGTCTGAGGGAGGTGATGATTGGGTGCCTGGTTTGACCTAGGCTCAGTTCAGGGATAGGATAATGGAACAGTTCTTTCCCAAGGCTGAGCAGGACAAGCTGAAGAGAGAGTACCATGGGATCCGACAGAGAGCTGGGGAGAATAGCAACGAGTTCATGTAGCGCTTTCTTCACTTGGCTAGTTTCCTTGGTGCAGCAGCAGGTACTCCTGAAGAGCAAGCACACCACTTCAGGTGGGCTCTTCGTACATCGGTCGCAAATAACTTTGTGTGTGCTATGTTCAACACGGTAGCTCAATTGGCCGATGCCGCACGTAAGCTGGAAATTCTGCAGGAAAGAGATGAGTTCGGGGAAGCAGAGAGACCCGATAAGAGGTAATCATTCGTATTCAAGCGGTGACCAATCCGTATTCTTTCAGTATATGTCAATATTTCATCTCTTTAAATTATATCTTCCAGGAAGAAGACTAGGGACCGGTCTCAACCGGCTACTCAACAACAGCCTAATCAGCCCAAGGGAAACGGTCAGACTTACGACCGTTCTGCTACGGATAGGCGTGGCGGTAATGATAATTACCGTAACAACGCTGGACACTCCAACAACAGCAGGTCCTTATACTTACGCATTTTCTTATGATTACATGTTATAATTCTTAATTATGACACATTAGCAAATCTTCTATCAGGAATCATGGTAACGGGAGGGACCAGAACCAGAGAGGTTCACAGCCTAAACGTTCAGCTATCACTGGTATTCAATCTTACGATTATCCGCGTTGTCCTTTGTACCTATTATCATGTCTCATGTATATTGTTTTTATCAGGCTCTCAGCCAGTCAGGACACCTGCTGGAGGATATACTCATCCTCTTTGCTCTACTTGCCACCGTAGGCACCCAAGGCCATGTCACCGCGACAGCGACGCATGTTACAAGTGTGGTCTTCCTGGCCATCGCATGAAGGATTGCCGCTAGGGCGAGATGGAGGGTACATCGGGACATGATGATACAAAGCCGCCTCCTACTAGTGGACGCGTTTACACGACATCTCGCGATCAGGCCAACTAGTCTACAGGTACCATCACTGGAATCTTGTATATGTATGGTCAAGCTGGATGTGTTCTGTTTGATACGGGAGCTACTCACTCGGTCATTTTTACTGCTTATGCCAAGAATGTTAGGATACTCCCCATGCCACTAGAGAATATTTTGAGTATTTCCATGCCTTTGAGAGACTCTGTACGCATAACCTATGTGTACAAGAGCCTTCCCAAGAGTTTGACGACAAGGTTCGTCCTGTTGACGCACTTCCGCTGGACATGAATGATTTTGACATGATTTTGGGCATGGATTGGCTATCCAAGCATCATGCTACCATAGACTGCCATTCATATCGAGTCATCTTCGGTGATGTTAATGCACCAGAGTACATTCACAACAGGTTCATACCCGGAAGGTCTGTACAAATCATATCAACCCTGAAAGCACGTGCATTACTTTCACATGGTTGAGAGGGTTATCTAGCTACTGTTCATGACATGGATGCTGAATCCCCATCAATTCAGAATCAGCCGATAGTGTCAGAATTTCCAGATGTATTTCCAGAAGAACTTCCGGGCATACCACCTGCACGTGAAGTAGAATTTAACATCGAGCTCATCCCAGGAGCTGAGCCGATTTCTAAGGCTCGTTATCGCATGGCTCCCTTAGAGTTGAAGGAGCTGAAGGATCAATTGCAAGAAATTCTGGAACGAGGTTTTATTCGACCAAGCGCATCTCCATGGGCCGCACCGGTCTTATTCGACAAGAAGAAGAACTGCAGTATGCGTCTTTGCATAGACTATCGCGAGCTCAACAAGATTACCATCAGAAATAGGTATCCACTACCACGTACAGATGATTTCTTTGACCAACTCCAAGGGGCCAAACATTTCTCCAAGATTGATCTTAGGTCGGGCTATCATCAGCTATGGGTTAAGGAGCAGGACATCGCCAAGACTGCTTTCCGTACACGCTGTGGCCACTACGAATTTGTAGTCATGCCATTTGGCCTTACCAATGCTCCAGCAGTGTTTATGGATTTGATGAACAGAATCTTCCATGAATTTCTGGACAAGTTTGTCATTGTCTTCATCGATGACATTCTGATATTCTCTAAATCCAAGGAGGAACACGAAGACCATCTTCGTATAGTACTACAGATTCTTCGCCAAAAGCAGCTATATGCTAAATTCTCCAAGTGTGAGTTCTGGTTAGACAAGGTGGCATTCTTGGGTCACATTGTATCAGCAAAAGGAATCACGATGGATCCAGCAAAGGTTGAGGCTATTACCAAGTGGCCAAGACCGACATCAGCGACTGAAGTCCGCAGTTTCCTAGGCTTTGCTGGTTATTATCGTAGGTTCGTGGAGAACTTTTCTCGTTTAGCACTACCATTGACCAAACTGATGCGGAAAGGGGAGAAATTCGTCTGGATTGAAGAAAGAGAGAAGATCTTTGAAGACCTAAAGTAGAAGTTAGTATCTGCACCAATTCTTACTCTTCCATCTGGTACAGGTGGATTGCAGATCTACAGTGATGCATCGGGGAAGGAACTTGGTTGTGTTCTCATGCAACATGGGAAAGTGATCGCGTATGCTTCACGGCAGCTTAAGCCTTATGAGGAAAATTACCCCACGCATGACTTGGAACTTGCAGCGGTCGTGTTTTCGTTGAAGATATGGAGGCACTACTTATATGGAGAATCATGTGACATTTTCATAGACCATAAGAGTTTGAAGTATATCTTCACTCAACGTGAATTGAACATGAGACAAAGGAGATGGTTAGAGTTGTTGAAGGATTATGACATTAATCTGCAGTATCATCCCGATAAGGTGAATGTAGTGGCATATGCACTTAGTAGAAAGTCTAGAATGATAAACGGCATTAAAATTGAGGAGGAAATTATAAGAGACTTGGAGCGACTAGACATATAGATCATGGTACGTGGACAGCATGGTTACTGGGCTAATCTTAGAGTGGAACCCGAGTTACTCTCTAAGATCAAGGAAGCTCAGAAGGATGATGGTCAAATCTGGGCGATAATTCAGAATTTGGAGAAGCAGACATAATTTCGAGTAGACGCAGATGGTATCTTATGGCAGGGCACGAGACTTTGTGTTCCTGATGATCAAGAACTCCGGGAAGCATTGTTAGCTGAAGCTCATAGCTCCCCATTCTCTATTCATCCTGGTTCGACTAAGATGTACCATGACATCAAGCAGTACTTTTGGTGGAGTGGTATGAAACAGGATGTTGCGACTTACGTCTCCATATGTCTTACCTGCCAGCAGGTTAAGATCGAGCATCAGCGATCTGGCGGCTTCTTCAACCGTTATATATTCCAGAGTGGAGGTGGGACAAGATCACCATGGATTTTGTTACCGGTCTTCCGCAGACCAAGAGGAAGCACGATGCGATTTGGGTTATCGTTGATCGACTTACCAAATCAGCTCATTTCTTACCGATCTGCAAGGAAGATTCGGTCAGTAAACTCGCCGTTACTTATAGGAGGGAGATCATGAGACTCCATGGTGCTCCATCCAGCATCGTCCCAGACAGAGATCCTCGGTTCACTTTGGGATTTTGGCAAAGTCTGTAGAAAGCTTGGGGGACAAAACTTAAGCTTAGCACGGCCTTTCATCCTCAAACAGACGGGCAGTCGGAGCGAACGATTCAGATATTGGAAGACATGTTGAGGTCATGTGCGTTGGAATGGACTGGTGATTGGGACGATTACATCTGTTTGGTGGAGTTTGCATACAACAACAGTTGGCACGCAAGTATCAAGTGTGCTCCTTTCGAGATGTTGTATGGCAGAAAGTGTCGCGCCCCAATCTGCTGGGATGAGGTTGGTGAGCGAACACTTGAAGGACCAGAAATGATAGAGCTGACTAATGAGAAGGTCGCAGTAGCTAAGCAGAAAATGCAAGAAGCACGGTCACGTCAGAAGAGTTACACAGACAAGCATCGTAGGGACTTACATTTTAAGGTAGGAGATCATGTTTTCCTTAAGGTTTCGCCGGCGCGTGGTGTTAGACGTTTTGGAATCAAAGGGAAGCTTAGTCCTCGATTCATCGGATCGTTTGATGTCATTGAACGAGTCGGTGAAGTATCTTACGGTTTAGCATTACCTCCGTAGCTTTCTCATGTTCATGATGTTTTCCATGTGTCCTTACTCAGAGGGTACAAGTATCATCCTCTTCACATGGTTCAGTATCCACTGGAACAGATTCGTGAAGATCTCACTTTCATAGAAGAACCCGAAAGAGTTCTTGACAGACAAGAACGAGTCATGAGAAGGAAGACGATACCATTCATCAAAATCCTTTGGAGGGATCATACCGAGCGGGAAGCCACTTGGGAAACGGAGGAGTCTATCCGGGCTTCTTACCCTCATTTCATATTTTGAATTCAGGTATGTTCTTCTTTTCCAGTTTACGTTATCTATAATTCGGGGACGAATTATTCTTTTTAGGGGGGAAGAGTTGTAAAACCCGCATGATTTTACCATGAATAGTACCCTTATGATCGTACTTACATGATTAGAACCTTCCTTTTATAGCACGTTTACGATTCACGAACAAGATTTACAAGTATTACGTACGTGTTATAACACGATAAGTATTTAATACGTATTAAGACACGATAATTATTTCAATAATTATCGTGTCTTAATACGTATTAAATACTTATCGTGTTATAACACGTACGTAATACTTGTAAATCTTGTTCGTGAATCGTAAACATGCTATAAAAGGAAGGTTCTAATCAATAATAATTATAATCACGAACATACGAACATGAAATCATGAACGTAAATAATCACGAGCTTAGTATTACGTATTTATGTATATTTATTAAGATCATGAATAAATATAATAAGACACGAACGATAACTATAATCACGTAAAATACGAACACGAGAACACACTTATTATTTAGACACGGAAAACATTCGGGTTACCCCTTGTGGGCCCCCTTACCCGCGGACAAGACAAGAAACAAGGGCCAAGCCCATGCAATTTGCTAAACAAGGAAAAAGGGAAAACTTAGTTTCATAATAACAAAAAATAGAAATCAAGAAAAACCCTAATCTCTTTTTCTTCCTCTCCTTGGCTGCCGGGTATAATCACACACAAGGTGTGATTGGTTGATTTTTGGTGTTGATTTATTGCAAGGTTGTTAGTGTCTTCATCCTCCTTTGATTCACGTAATCGGTATAACCCTAAACCCTTTTTCTTTTTATGTTTTTTTATTTAAATCAAGAACACATGAATCATGAATGGTTTAAAAACAAGTTATAAATCATGTAATTAAACATGGGGGTAAAATAATTAATGGTTAAGGGGTTTTTGTTGTGGCCGACACAAGCACCGAGCCCCAAGGGGGTCTCGGCTTGATTTATTTCGCATCAACCGAGACCTCAAGGTCTCGGTGTAGTGGTTTTGTGTTTCGACAGCAAGAGGAAAAGGAACCCTGACCTCGGTCGGGGTATGTTTGTGCTCGGGTGGGTCTCGGCTAGAACAAAAAAACCACCACCGGCTTAAGCCGGTGGTTAAAAATAGAAAGAAGAGGGAACCCAATCCACGGCAACAGGGGTAACCACCAGCTAGCCGGTGGGAACTTTTGCTAGCCGGCGGCTAGTTTAGGCCAAGGGTGCGTTTGGTTGCCGGTTCACGGGTTAAACCGGTCCGGTGCACACATGTTTAGAATAAAACACGGGTTCGGTTCATGGCTTGTTTTTACAAGGTTAATTATTTTTTTACAAGTTTATTTTTACAAGAATTAAATTAAATTAATTAAAACATATAAATGATTAATTTAATTTATACATGACTTATGTTATTAATATTATTATTAATACATGAATTTTAACCTAAGTAATTATCATTTAATTAGACTATATAATTAATTAATAAAATCATGACTTATAATTAATTAATTTACATGACTTAGGTTATATTATTAATAGATAATAATACATGTTTTAACCTAAGTATTTTTACATTTATTTAATTAAATCATGATTATATTTAATTAAATACTTTAACCTGTATTTTATTTAATTCACATGAAATAATTAATAAACTATACTATTTAATTTGACTTAGAATATTAATCAGTAAACACTTAAGCTTATATAATTAGCTTAGTAATCCAGCTTATTTCTATTTATGGAAACTTTCTATTTTTAGAAACTTATTTAATTAAGGCAGCTAATCTATTTATGGAAACTTTATAGTTTTAGAAACTTATCTATTTTAAGCAGTAAATCTATTTTTGGAAACTTACTATTTTTTGAAACTTTCTATTTTTGGAAACTTTCTATTTTTGGAAACTTTCTATTTTTGGAAACTTTCTATTTTTGGAAACTTTTTATTTTAGGAAACCTGCTATTTTTAGAAAGTTACTTATTATTACACACAAGTATAATAATATATGAAATAAAAGAAATACATAAACAGAATAGACAGAATACATGATAAACACAATATAAAGCTTGAATCAGTAAAATATGACATGAACATATAAAACAAGCTAAAACATTATATAAAACCAGTTAGGTACTTAGTAATCAGATACTTATACACGTATGTATTTATGTAGCATTAGTGATACCGAAGCAGGACTCTCTTTCGTTCGTCTTCTTCGTTCACTGGACACAAGGTATGGATTCTCCATCCTTTCAGTATGGACATTCTTCCTTATTAGGATTTCCCCGTATGCAGCCAACTGTTTTCCCCACTATATATGTTTTATATGTTTTTGAATTGCTTATGTTTAATTAGATGCCTAAAGCCATATACATGCATGACCAGTTCACCTAGTTATGGAGGTACCATAACCATAACACTGGAGGCACCAATGTTATGACTCCACCACGACGGAGTGATAGCTTGTGGCGTCCCTTCAGCTTTTGGCCATATTATTATTATCGGGTGGGGCGTATGGGTGCATCCTAGTTTACATGTTTTCAGCAGATTATTCAGGTGAATGTGGTGTGTGCCTTGCATCCTTCACAAGGAGCTGATCCCTCGTACCAAAACTAGTATATTAAATTAGAGGCAGCCCCTCTAATTTACATGACGAGGTCACCCCTCCAAGTATTCATGCACATTGATAATTCATGACCTATATTGGCTAATGGTAAATATGTTAAACAGTTTTTACAAGATAAACATAAGGCTTTTCAAACTATAAAACCAGTTTTACTAAGATATAACCAGGTTATCCAGGACTTAGTCTTTTCCACTGATTCATGCTTATATGCTTATATTATTCATGCTTTACTTGTTTATCCGTGCACTGAGCGTTATGCTGAGCTGTTTTCCTTTTCATGTACCCAAAACGGCAGGTACTCAGGGACGCTCGTAGACTCTAAGAGTACGTACATATGGATTGGAAGCTTCCTAGCCTTCCTTACTTTATGCATTTCTTTATACTTTGATACACATTTCCATGGACATTGTTTAGTCCTTTTCCTTTACAGTACTTATGTTTGTGTGTGATGAGTTCTACTTTTGGGATACCGATGTTTGTTTCCGGTATTTCCTTTATGGTCATGTGATGTTCAATACATTATCCTTGTATGCTTTGATGACACGCCATAATCACGCGTGACATTCTATTTATCAAAATGGGGTGTTACATCGAGAGTGAGGATTCTAAGGATCTTAAACTCGATGAGCCGGATTTGCTAGTCACCCTACCTAAGTCTCATTTGGATGAGCCTTCTCTTTTTACTTGTGATGCCTCTATTCTCGAGGGGTTCACCGATGGACCGCCTCTAGATGAGAATAAGGATTTCAATGAGGCCTTTGCCTTAGAACCGGGAGGAGACTTTGAGACCCCCATTTTTATTGATTCTCTTTCAAATTTTCCTTCGTCTCAAAGTAATCCTACCCACCCTCTCGGTTTTCATGACTACACGTACTTCGAGTACATTGTAAGGAGTTTTCTTCCTTACAAAACGTATCCTCCGGCTTTGCCTTTGTCATTTTCCACCAAAAGTGAGGATACGATCTTTGACCCTGATATTAAGGCTTTGCCTTTATTATCGGTTGATTTTTGGGCCTTGTTCATCATGTAAGCCCCACTAAAAATAACCAAACCATGATTATCCCTAAATGATCACATTTATGGGGATTCGAGTCGAGCTTTTGACTCGGTTATAAAAAACAAGGTGCCTCGTGGGGGAATCTCCTGCCTATCCTTTTATTTTTCTAATTAGTTAACGAGGGGACTTGTGCTCTTCCAACCTTTGTTCCGTGGTTGTTTGTGATTGTGATTTATTAGGTTCATCGTCATCATTGAAGCCTCTCGTGTTCGTTTTACGGATCACTCGAGCTTCGATCGTTGCCTTTGGAGATTCCGATATCCGATGATATCCTTTTATGTTCTAACGTTTATCTTATTAGCATAATTCATAAACGGCTTTTAGGTTATTCGTTTACCCTTTCCATGCTCGAAATTAAGCATTCGACTTTGTCTCTAGTATGGGGGTGTTTCACCCCTAGACTCGAAACATTGAGGATAATGTTTAGTTTTAGTATGGGGAGGGGTGAGTAGATACTTCACCTTGCTTACGTCATCACGCAATCCAAAATTTCATCTTTTTATTATCGTCTTGTTGCAAATAAGGCTAAAAAGTGTTTAAGACACGAATGTAGATTTTCCGATGGCGAGAATAAGAGTAATTTTTGACTCGACCGTGCGTGTTGAGCACTTAGCTTCGATTCCTTAACTTTTTAGGCTAAGTCTCTTAAATGAGGACGAGAAATGATAGAGTTATTTATAAGTTACGTAATATTTCACGATCTCATGTGTAGTAATTACTAGCTTATTCTCCCCACGCTTTTGTTTAAATAAAATGCAATAAGTAAGGTCGTACAATTTAAAAGGTTACTTAGCTTCTAGCCCAAGATCGTTTAAAAGTTGCTCGTGTTTGAATAGTGTTCATAGCCAAGGCATAACTTATTGAAGCGGGATGCGAAAATTGGCAAGGTTCCAAAAAGGCCCTAACAAGGCATGAGGAACTCCATTTTGTTGCTAAAGATCCAAGATGATGTGAAGTATCATTATTCCAAAATCAATATGAAGGATCGAGACACACGACGAGAAGCAATATACTCCACTAAATATCATGGAGAAGTCTATCCAAAAAGACCCTAACAAGGTATGAGGATAAATATATCCAAGTCCGAAAAGGAGGTGGATCGTTGTATATCAAAATCCCAAACAAAGATTGAAGAATAAATGACGAAGTCGTGGTCCAAAACGTCAAGTGAAGAAATTCCATATATGAAGACCATTATTTCAAGAACGTCTTTCAAGATTTGAAGTTTGATGTATATGCCAAATATTGGTCCGAGAAAGGTCTCAAATCGTGAAACGAGTTATGATAAGATATGAACTTAAGGAGATTACGAGATCGTGTCCTTTAGCTAACTATCAATTAAATCCTGCTTTAAAAGATCGTGTCCTTTAGCTAACTATCAATTAAATCCTGCTACTTTATTTTCGGCCTTAATAAAATATCGAAATAAGTCAAACATGTATCCTCGTGATCATTAAGACAAAAATAAAATATAAGAGATATCTGTTAGGAATAAGGGAGTCTAAGTATGTAATTAACACTCATGAGTAATGATTGTGTTGCTAACTCATGATGACAATGATCTCTTTACACGTTTGGCATAGAATTGGGTGAAAATCGAGGACGACGAAATTATTTCCAATGAAGCATTCACATGTTCTTGTTCTATGAACCTAAACGTCCTATTTTGCGATGAAAATCATACATTATGTCTAAAACACAAGCAGTAGTAGTGTAGTAAGTTTATGATTCAATAAAAGTCCATAAAATGAATTTTGGAGGTGCTAATATACTTTATTCTAGCATTGCGTGAGGGCACGACAATGGTTTAGTATGGGGGAGTGATGATACCGCAATTATACATGGTCTCATCGTCCTAAACGGGCTTAAAACGGTTAAAATATCATTAAAAATACCCCAAAATATGCTTGTTTTTGTTCATTGTGTATTTTAGGTACGGGTATCGTGAATTCACCAAAAGATTACAAGAATCAAGAAAAAACGAACACGAGAAACGAAGCCGCACAATGAACCGGACCCGATTGTTGATTTTCTAAGAAAGACCCTTGAAGAATTGAAGATTGGCAAAAATGGTCCCTCAAGTTTGAAGACTTGTCATTTTATACCCTTGTAAAACTCTAAAATTACATTGTGGTCCCTAAAATGTCAAGAGTTCACATATTTGGTGCATAAAGAATTTCACAAGATCGAAGTCAGGATCGCACTTAATGGAGCAAAAACGGGCATTTTCGGATTGATTCGGCAAAGTTTGAAATTTTTTACAAGTCAGAGTTAAACCCGAGACCCGACAATGGAATGGGCATGGAAAACCGCTCTCAGATCTCGAGATAATATTTTACGGACTAACCCGCACCCGTTTATCGGGCCGAGTCAGCCCGTATTAATATTATTATCAAAAACAAAAAATCTTTTTTTACTACTACTACAATTCGTGTAGTTAGTGGCCATAATTACTTGTTTTGGGCTTTCCTTCTAAACCCCAGCCCCAAAAATACTAGTATTCACCATTTGGTCCCCTTTTTCTTGTTATTAAACAGAACAATAAAAAAAAGAGGATTAGGGTTCTTTATTTATATCATCAGCCACCATCTAAATCCTAATCTCAAATCTGTCACTCTCAACCCTACTGTTGATACAAAAGTTGGATGATCCTTTCTAGACCTGAATTAGGCTTAATTCGGGTTGGCTGGGGTCCGGCTCCTACACCAAGTGAAATATCTGGTTGGGATCCTACACACTAAAACAACACGCGTTAGACTTACCGTGGGAATGTATCCCACGATTAAGCTCCGGCGTGAGAGTAAGTAATCGGTTAGGGTTAAAGGATCGGATGAGTTGTGAGTGTGTAGAATGTAATACCTTTGTGGAACCCTTGGGGTTCCTTATATAGGCAGTGAAACCCTAATAGGCTGTCACTGATGCTTCGGCCCCAAGGAAAGGATAAGTACCAGAATTAGATTGATTGTTATCTTCTAATTATGGTGAGTGAATATCCTCTTTTTTGGGGTAAATCCTAATCATAATAAGAGTATGATTTTGTCTAACCCTGTATCGGCCATGCCGGGCCGTAGGCTGCACACGTGTGTGCGGTTACTGTTCATCTAAGCCCATAAGCTTAAATGACATGAATCCCACCCATCAGTAATGGGCCGGATGCGGGTAGTACCCGTGGGCCGGGTTCATGACCCGGTTGGGGACTATACGTCATCATGTCCCCCCCCAGTCTAGTTGTTACAGCCGTAGGCATAACCTCTAGACTATAAAATGTCACGTAGACCTGTTTGCTCTTAAGTTGTGCCGCACTTCAAAATAAGCCGACCGATACAACTTTAATGAATGCATTAATGGTAGTCAATAGTCAAACGCATGCCTGCAAAAGGGCACCAGAAAGGCCCACCCTTGAGCCACGTAAAAGCTGTCAAGAAGTGACCCGTGGGCCCCTTCTAACGTTTCAGAAGTGTTCGAAATCCCATCCGTTGGAAGCGTACGTAGACTTTTTGTCTAAGTATTATATTCCTGAAAGCGTACATCCGACCTATCCAGGTGACGGTGAAGCGATTACGGATGCTCCGAAGGGAAAGATAGGCGTGTACACGCGCCTATTTGATTCGGCTAACTACCGCATCCCCTTATCTAAATTTTTGGTAGATCTGCTTCTATATTATGATTTCCACATAACCCAACTCCACTGCATAGGGGCATGTAAAATCAACCAGTTTGAGATTACCTGCCATACTTGTGAGGTAACCCCGACCGTGAATCTATTTAGGGTCTTTTACTCCCCCCAACTAGTGAATGGGTGGCTGTCGCTCAAGAAACGATCCGCGACCGGCCCCATGACTTATAAGAAACCTTTAGATTCCCTTAAGAATTGGTACGGACATTATTTTTTTGTGGATGAGAAAGTATTCCCCACCCCATTTGTCCTCAAAACCAGAGTACCCAAAGACTATCCTCCCGAATCCAAAGACTATAGTAGTAATGATTTGAAAATTTTAGATACCCACCGCATAGAATTCCATAGGGGTTTGCCGGAGCACTTCATGTGCCTAGTAGGGATCAGCCGCTACTACTATGGGAGGGAGGATAGATATCCGTGCTTTCTGACCGAACGTAGTTAGGGTAGGTCTTCTTATATTTTTAGATGTAAAAGTGCCTCATTGTAGTTTGTGAATTTACTAATCCGTATATATGCACATGTCCGCAAAGATGAAGCTACATGGATTATTGCGCCAAGGCGATCCAAGCAAAGTTCCTGAAGGATTCCGACCACTGAAAGAAAATGAACTACCCCTACTGGAAGCCACCGTAGACAAAACCATCCCGCTGGAAGAAACCACTGAGCAGCGATCAGATGAGGGGGAGCCCGTGATTGAGAAGTCCCCTCTTGACTTCCATAATGAAGATGGTGAAGAACTACTGCTGGAGAACGTCGTGCCGCACCAGGATGAAGAGGAAGAAGAAGAAGAATTCACCAACCCCGCTGATAATCGCACCAGTGATGATGAAGAAACAATACAAGCTTTTGGGTCCCCTTCGTCATCAAAGCCCAAATCCAGGAAACGGAAGACTACCAGGAAGGTAGCAAAAACCCTAGGGGATGGGGCAGGGGTACATAATGCTCCCCCAAAGAAGCTAAGGAAGGACCATCCGTGTAACACCCCATTTTGATAATGGAATGTCACATGTAATTATGGTGTGTCATCAAAGCATACAAGGATAAATGTTTAAACATTACTTAACCATAAAAGGAAAATACCGGAATCAAACATTGGTAGTCCAAAAGTAAATCTCATCACACACAAACATAAGTACTGTAAATGAAAGGACTAAACAATGTCCATAGCAAGAGTATCAAAGTAAAGATAATGCATAAAGTAAAGAAAGTCTAGAAAGCTTCCAGTCCATATGCACGTACGCTTAAAGTCTACGAGCGTCCCTGAGTACCTGCCGTTTTGGGAACATAGAAAAGGAAAATGGCTGAGCAATACGCTCAGTGCACGGATATACAATAAAGCATGAATAGGATAAGCATATAAGCATATATCAGCGGAAGAAACTAAGTCCTGAATAACCTGGTTAAGTCTTGTTAAAACTGGTTTTATAGTTTGAAAAGCCTTATGTTTATCTTATAAAAACTGTTTAACATATTCTACCATTAGCCAATATAGGTCATGAAAATCCACCGTGCATGAATACTTGGAGGGGTGACCTCATTATGCAAATTAGAGGGGCTGCCTCTAATTTAATATACTGGTTTGGGTAGGAGGGATCAGCTCCTTGTGAAGGATGCAAGACACACACCACATTCACACTAAGTAATCTGCTGAAAAACATGTAACTAGGATGCACCCATACGCCCCACATGATAAATATAATAATATGGCCAAAAGCTGAAGGGACGCCACGAGCAATCACTCCGCCGTGGTGAAGTCATAACACCAGTGCCTCTAATGTTATGGTTATGGTACCTCCATAACTAGGTGAAACTGGTCATGCATGTATATGGCTACAGGTATTCTAAATTAAACATAAGCAAATCAAACATATAAACTTATACTACGGGAAAACAGTTGGCTGCATACGGGGAATCCTAATAAGGAAAGAATGTCCATACTAAAAGGACGAGAATCCGTACCTTATGTCTAGTGAACGAAGAAGACGAAATAAGGAGAGTCCTACTTCGGTATCACTAATGCTACATAAATACATACGTGTATAAGTATCTGATTACTAAATACGTAACTGGTTTTATGTCATGTCTTAGCTTATTTTATACGTTCATGTCATGTTTTACTGTTTTAAGGTTTAAACTGTGTTTATCTTATATTCTGTCTATTTTGATTAAGTATTACTTGTATTTCATGTATTATTATACTTATTGTGTAATAATAAGTAACTTTCTAAAAATAGCAGATTTCAAAAAATAGAAAGTTTCCAAATACCAAAAATAGAAAGTTTCCAAAAACAGGAAGTTTCCAAAAATAGAAAGTTTCAAAAAACAGAAAGTTTCCAAAAATAGAATGTTTCCAAAAATAGAATTACTGCTTAAAATAGATAAGTTTCTAAAAATAGAAAGTTTCCATAAATAGATTAGTTGCCTTAATTAAATAAGTTTCTAAAAATAGAAAGTTTCCATAAATAGAGTTACTGCTTAAAATAGATAAGTTTCTAAAAATAGAAAGTTTTCATAAATAGATTAGCTGCCTTAATTAAATAAGTTTATAAAAATCGAAAGTTTCCATAAATAGATTAGCTGCCTTAATTAAATAAGTTTCTAAAAATAGAAAGTTTCCATAATTAGATATAAGTTGGTTAAATAAGCTAAGTATATAAGCTTAAGTGTTTTCTGATTATTTTTCTAAGTCATAATGATATAAGGTATAGTTTATTAATTATTACATGTAATTTAAATAAACTATAGGTTAAAAGTATTTAATTAAATATATCATGTTTTTAATTAAATAAAGTTAAATACTTAGGTTAAAACATGTATTATTATTAATATAACCTAAGTCATGTTACTTAATTAATTACAGCCATGGTTTTTAATAATTAATTAATTATAAAGTCTAGAAAATATAAATACTTAGGTTAAAAATTCATGAATCTAATAATTAAAATATAACCTAAGTCATGTTTTATTAAATTAATATGTCATGTTTTATTAATTTAATTTATAATATATGATTATTAAAAATATAACCTTAACATAAACCATGAACCAAATCATGACTAGAAACCATGAATCGGACCCGTAATCAACACCATACCCCCAACCACTTCGGGGTTTCCCCCTTTTTGCTACTGCCGTGGGACCCACACCACCAAACTGAGACCTTGAGGTCTTGGTAGTGGTCTATATGCCAAGCCGAGACCCCCTTGGGGTTCGGTTTAGGCGTCGGCCACACACAAACACCCCTAAAACCTCCGTTTTGATTTACCCCATAACCATTTACATGTTTGATTTATGTTTTTAATTAGCTTTTTAAAAACATCATGTTCTTATTTAATTTATTAAATCAAAACAAAAAGAAAAAGGATTAAAAAGGTATACCGAATGCGTGGATCTAAAGAGGATGAACACACACGAACACTTGCACAAAAATCAAGATCAAAATCGAACAAACACCCCTTTTCTTGTGTTTATGTGCGGCGGCCAAAGAGAGCAAGAAGGAAGGAGCCAAAAAATCTTTTTAGGTTTTTGATGTTTTATTGTAATGTGAAAAAAATGAAAACAAGATTTTACCTTTACCCCATGTTAGTAAAATTTGATGGGCTTGGCCCATCCTTCTTGATGTAGCCGTGGGTAGCGGGCCCCACATGGGGTACCCGTACCGTTTTCCGTGTCTAATTATTTAAGTGTTCGCTCGTGTTTAGTCATGTTTGTGTTTTATGTGTTCTCGTTAAATATTAACCGTGACTTAATATATTTATTCTTGTTCGTAATAAATATATATACGTAATTAATATTGGCTCGTGATTAAATTACGTTCATGATTTCATGATCGCATGTTCGTGATTAATTATTGTTTAAATAATTATTGTGCGTTCGTACGTAATAAATACTTATCGTGTTCTAATACGTACGTAATACGTAAAATTCTATCACGTGAACGTAATCATACTATAAAAGGAAAGTTTTAATCTAGTACGTACGATCTTAAGGGTACTAGTCATGGTAAAAGCATGCGGGTTTTACAACTCTTCCCTCCTAAAAAGAATAATTCGTCCCCGAATTATAGATAAAGTAAACTGGAAAAGAAGAACATACCCGAATTCAAAATATGAAGTGAGGGTAAGAAGCCCGGATAGACTCCTCTGTTTCCCAAGTGGCTTCCCGCTCGGTATGATCCCTCCAAAGGATTTTGACGAATGGAATCGTCTTCCTTCTCATGACTCGTTCTTGTCTGTCAAGAATTCGTTCGGGTTCTTCACGTATCTGTTCCAGTGGATACTGAACCATGTGAAGGGGATGATACTGGTACCCTCTGAGTAAGGACACATGAAACACATTGTGTACATGCGAAATATGCGGAGGTAACGCTAACGGGTAAGATACTTCACTGACTCGTTCAATGATATCAAACGGTCCGATGAAACGAGGACTAAGCTTCCCTTTAATCCCGAAGCGTCTAACACCACGTGCTGGCGAAACCTTAAGGAAGACGTGATCTCCTACGTTAAAATGTATGTCCCTACGATGCTTATCGGCGTAACTCTTCTGACGTGAACGTGCTTCCTGAAGTTTCTGCTTAGCTACTGCGATCCTTTCATTGGTCATCTCTATGATTTCTGGTCCTTCAAGTGTTCGCTCGCCAACCTGATCCCAGCAGATTGGGGCGCGACACTTTCTGCCATACAACATCTCGAAAGGAGCACACTTGATACTTGCGTGCCAACTGTTGTTGTATGCAAACTCCACCAAACAGATGTAATCATCCCAATAGCCCGTCAATTCCAACGCACATGACCTCAACATGTCTTCCAATGTTTGAATCGTTCGCTCCGACTGTCCGTCTGTTTGAGGATGAAAAGCCGTGTTAAGCTTAAGTTGTGTACCCCCAAGCTTTCTGTAGACTCTTCCAAAATCGCGAAGTGAAACAAGGATCTCTGTCTGAGACGATGCTGGATGGAGCACCGTGGAGTCTCATGATCTCTCTTCTATACGTATCGGCGAGTTTACTTATCGGATCTTCCTTGCGGATCGGTAAGAAATGAGATGATTTGGTAAGTCGATCTACGATGACCCTAATTGCATCGTGCTTCCTCTTGGTAGGCGGAAGACCAGTAACAAAATCCATGGTGATTTTGTCCCACTTCCACTCTGGAATATCTAACGGTTGAAGGAGACCGCCAGATCGCTGATGCTCGATCTTAACCTGCTGGCATGTAAGACATTTGGAGACGTAAGTGGCCACATCCTGTTTCATACCACTCCACCAAAAGTACTGCTTGATGTCATGGTACATCTTAGTCGAACCAAGATGTATAGAGAATGGGGAGCTATGAACTTCAGCTAACAAGGCTTCCCGGAGTTCTTGGTCATCAGGAACACAAAGTCTCATGCCCTGCCATACGATATCATCTGCATCTACTCTGAATTCCGTCTGTTTCTCCAAATTCTGTACTATTTCCCAGATTTCTCCATCATCTTTCTGAGGTTCCTTGATCTTAGAGAGTAACTCGGGTTCTAGTCTAAGATTAGCCCAGTAACCGTGCTGTCCACGTACCATGATCTCGATGTCTAGTCGCTCCAATTCTCTTATTATTTCTTCCTCAATTTTAATGCCATTGATCATTCCGGACTTCCTGCTAAGAGCATTTGCCACTACATTTGCCTTTCCGGGATGATACTGTAGATTAATGTCATAATCCTTCAACAGCTCTAACCATCTTCTCTGCCTCATGTTCAATTCACGTTGAGTGAAGATATACTTCAAGCTCTTGTGGTCCGTGAAAATGTCACATGATTCTCCATATAAGTAGTGCCTCCATATCTTCAATGCAAACACGACTGCAGCAAGTTCCAAGTCATGCGTAGGGTAATTTTCTTCATAAGGCTTAAGCTGCCTTGAAGCGTACGCGATCACTTTCCCATGTTGCATGAGAACACAACCAAGTCCCTTCCCCGATGCATCACTGTAGATTTAAAATCCACCTGTACCAGATTGAGAGTAAGAATAGGTGCAGATACTAGCTTCTGCTTCAGGTCTTCAAAGCTCTTCTCTCGTTCTTCAGTCCAGACGAATTTCTTCCCTTTCCGCATCAGTTTGGTCAATGGTAGTGCTAAGCGGGAAAAGTTATCCACGAACCTACGGTAAAAGCCAACTAAGCCTAAGAAACTGCGGACTTCCGTCGCTGATGTCGGCCTTGGCCACTTAGTAATGGCCTCAACCTTCGCTGGATCCATAGTGATGCCTTCTGCTGATACAATGTGACCTAAGAATGCCACCTTGTCTAACCAGAACTCACACTTGGAGAATTTAGCATACAGCTGCTTCTGGTGAAGAATCTGTAGTACTGTACGAAGATGGTCTTCGTGTTCCTCCTTGGACTTTGAGAAAATCAGGATGTCATCGATGAAGACAGTGACGAACTTGTCCAGAAATTCATGGAAGATTCTGTTCATCAAGTCCATGAACACTGTTGGAGCATTTGTCAGGCCGAATGGCATAACATAAACTCGTAGTGGCCATAGCGGGTGATACAAGGCTTTTCGCCAAGTATGAAAATTAAAGTTCGTTGAAGTGGTCTAATCGAATTGATTACTGGTTTAAAGTGCGACTCAGCTGTCTTTTGGTGAAAACAAATATCGTGTCGTTGTAGTAAAAGGAAAGTACAAAACTTTAACGTAAAAGGCGGGTAAAATAAATCTAAACCTATTTGAAAATAAATGACGGGAAATTAAAGCGTGACGAAAAGTAAATAAAGCAAACTTAAAACTATCCTAAAGGCAAACTTAAACTTAAACTAAGCTTAAAATAAATCTAAGGCAAGAAATCTTAAAGTGCGACTAAAGAAAAAGGAGGGAAAAGTAAAGCTTAAGAATTTAAAAATATAAACTTAAAATAAACTAAAAACAATTCATTCGGAATAAACCTTCGTTCGGAATAATTACTCGTTCGGAATGTCACCTTCGTTCGGAATAATTCTTCTTCACTCGGAATAATTACCTCATGCGGAATATAAGCTTCATCCGGAATATAAGCTTATTCGGAATAATCAAAACTCACCTTCATCCGGAAAGATTGCTTCATTCGGAATAACTAACCAATACCTTCATTCGGAATATCCAAAAGATAACCTTCATCCGGAATAAAGTCTTTCGTTTGGAATAATCAAGCCAAAACACTCATTCGGAATAAAGTCTTCATGTGGAATATTTGTTCTCTCAGAAACTTTCCTTCATCCGGAATGTAACACTCATCCGGAATGTTTACTTCATTCGGAATAAATGGTTGATCCGGAAAGATTGCTTCGTTCGAAAAGTGGGCTTCACTCGGAATAAAAGATGCTCATTCGAAATATCACTTGATCCGGAATAAAGACTTTATTCGGAATAAATCCTTTATTCGGAATATGTCACTGATCCGGAATATTTGGACAAAGACCTTTATTCGGAAAATTACTTCATCCGGAATAACAAGTTGATCCGAAATATTTTGCTGATCCGGAATAAATGCCTTGGTTCGGAAAGAATTGTTGATCCGGAATCACCTGGAAAAACAGATGATGCGAAGAACAAGGGAAACCAAAAGAAACTAATCTAAATAAAACTAATCAAAATCAACCTAAAGATTAAACCAAAACTACCACTAATGATCAACTAACAAATACCAATCAAAACCAATCAATAACACTAACAATAATAATCGAAATAATCAAACCCACTTAATCAAATCAATAAACATTAAAGAACATAAACAAAAGATTAAGATTAGATCAAAAAAGAAAGGTAGATAGGAGATTAACAATAAAAAGTAAAGATTCAATAACAATAAAAGGAAACTTACTTGAATTTAAAGGAATTAAAGGTGCAAGACAATTTAGGAAATGACATGAATTTAAATTGCAAGTAATGTAAATGGTGGAAGACTAATTGTCACTATTAGCCAACAAAAACAAATGAAATCCTAATGACTCTATTTATAGGGGAGGAGGTGATTAGTGGAAGGAAGCTTCCTCCTCTCTTTCTTGTTTCTTTAATTATCATTTAATCCTTTGTCTTTAGTCTTTAATCTTTTAAATTCTTCGACCTTTCAGACTTTGTCTCGGGATTACTTTAAACTCGTCTTGAAATTACTTCATAAATAAGACTTGAGTTCTTCGGCTTTATCAAACTTCCGTCTTTGGACTTTTTCTTCGATAAATCTTCATAATAGGCCTTGGACTTCCGTTCTTTTTGCACTCTTGATTTCTTGACTTCGTCTTTTGTCTTTTTCTTCGATAAAAGCCCGTGTTTTCTCCCATTTTCACATTTTTGTCCTAAATCACAACAAAAACACAAACCACGCATAATTCTGACATTTACGACATAAAATACATGTTTTGGCCTGGTTATTATTGTAATTAAGTGGTAAAAGGATGGGTGTTTACACACCTATCAAATCCCCTACACTTGACCATTGCAATGTCCTCATGCAATGCATTAGTTACAAAGCACGTTTTACATTTTCCATCATAATCAATCCATATTGGCCTTTACTAAAGAGATAGAAAATTATAAACATTCAAAGGAAGAAAGTAAGTAAAGAAATCAAAGACATACCTTATGGTTTTGGAAATCTCATGAATGATCATAATCCTCAAGTTTTCACATTATCCAAACCAAGCTTAAAAACGAGATCATTCTTATTATAAGTTAGCAAACTAACACGAACTCATGTCGGCCAATTATTTACTTAGACTCCCTTATTCCTAGGTGTATCTCTTATATTTTATTATTGTCTTGAATGATCACGAGGATGCATTGTTGACTTATTTCGATAGTTATTAAGGCCGAAAATAAAGTGCGACGATTTAATCGATAGTTAGCTAAAGGAAAAAATCTTTTAAAACTGCCTCCCGGGACCTCATAAAGTTCATATCTTGGCATAACTCGCTTCACGATTTGAGACCTTTCTCGGATCGATATTTGGCAGCGACTTCATACTTCAAATCTTGAGAGACGTTCATGAAATAATGGTCTTCTCTTCATAATAGGAATTTCTTCACTTGAAGTTTTGAGAGATTCTTCATACTTGGACCACGACTTCTTCATTTTTCTCCAATCTTTATTTTGGACTTTGATATACAACGATCCGCCTCCTTTTAGGACTTGAATCTATTTATCCTCATACCTTGCTAGGGTCTTTTCGGATAGACTTCTCCATGATCTTTTGGGGAGTACTTGCTTTTCGTCGTGTGTCTCGATCCTTCATATTGATTTTTGATAAATGATTCTTCACATCACTTTGGATCTTTAGCAACAAAATGTAGCCCTCATGCCTTGTTAGGTCCTTTTCGGACTCGCCAATCTTCGCATCCCGCTTCAATAAGTTATGCCTTGGCTATGAACTCTAATCAATACCGAGCAACTTTTAAACGATCTTGGGCTAGAAGCTAAGTAACTTTTCAAGTCGTACAACCTTATTTATTGCAGATAAATTTATTAGCAAGCGATGGGAGAATAGGCTTATAATTAACTCACATAAATTCACGAAATAAAACCAAACTTATAATTGACTCTATCATCTCTCGTTCTCCACAGTTTAAAATCTCAAGGAATGAGACTCGTGGATGCTTAGCCTATTAAATCAAAGTTTTGGGTTTTCGAGTCATCTATAGGATCTTGCAAATTCTTAGACTTTTTTCAAGTTTAGAAATCGCATTTTAAAGTTCCCTTGATAAACGACTCTCTAGGATCAATTATAGGAACTTGTGAAAATTTCTTGTTCTTAACCCGTGAGAGTTAAGACTTTCGCGTTTTATAGCTCCCTATATAAAAGCCTAGCAAAACTTGACTTAAACACGTTAAGGATACTAGCTAGAGTAAACTTAGATAAGTAAACTCGGGGTTGAGTCAAAAGATTCACAACGTTGAAAATTAAAACCACTTTATTTAAAATTTATTCTAGTAAAGAAAGAAAATAACTATACAAAGGAAGAACTAATAGGCCAAAATAGATCAAAAATTTTGAAAAATGTCGAAAAATTTGATTTTCCGGTTAAAATGAGGACAAATACAAGGAAAAGGCCACTTAAACTCGATAGAAGTCCCCCCTACACTTGATATAAACATTGTCCTCAATGTTTAAGCATGTGGGAGTAAACTCCCCTACACTTAGGACATTATGCACTTTGTTTAAATCTCGCTAAGAAAGAGACAACTAAAGAGATTCCTATTTTAATATTGAGAAATATAAAATAGTGAATCGAAACGGGTTTAGGATAGAACCGGGAAGACGAAAACACGGAATCACGGGTTGTCAAAAATCATCAAGAGTGAATCATTGAACGCTCAAATCCCTGAATATGAGAAGAGAGGAAATAGCAAACACCAACGGGTCCCCCCTACATTTAGGATAAAGATAGCTAAAAGATAGATACTTGGGTTGCCTCCCAAGAAGCGCTTGATTTTTGTTAACCGAGTCGTGAGCCTGACTCGACCTTGATTAGCATAGGAAGAAGCATGAAACACATCCACCGGGATCAAATATATAGTTTTCGTCCATCAAGTAACACAAGCTTAAGGCGAACAAGGCAAGCCAAAGAAGAGTAGGCAAGGTTCCCTTAAGCAAAGATGGAGCACGGTGGGAACAAGGGTGAAGAGGTGCAAGCATATCTCCAATAGGTCCAAAAATCTTTCCTTTTATTTCATCAGACGGATACTGAGATGGCTTAAAAATTTCAATACCGGGGTCGAACACCTTTTCCTTTAGGGGAAAATAGCACTCAGGCTCAGCAGAATTGGAAGAAGATCCGCTAAGAAAATGCACAACCTCGTCCTCAGAAGGTGGACAAAGAGGTGTTAAAACATACGTGCTGCGGATGTTGGTGTCGTCCGGTTTCTTCTCCTTTGAAAGAATTTTCTTCAAATCCATAGAAGGATGCAGACCATAATCATCAAAGTCTAAAGGAAGAACATCACTCTCATGAGGGAAGTATGTATTGAGAAAAGTAGAAAAGTCTTCCTCAAATGAGTAGTCATCCAAAGTAGGATCAAGTATGGATGGCGGAGGATCTTCATCATGTGAAGAATCACTCGAAAGAGTATCAGCCTCATCAAAATCATCATAAGTGGGCATGTCGGGATACTCAGAAGTAAAATCATCATAATCATCCCCATCGGAACTAGAATCATCATCATAAGCATCATAGATCGGTGGAGAATCATATATGGGTGGAGGTTCCAAATTGGAGAGAGAATCATCCACACCATCTTGAAACAGTGGATTATCACTGAAAGAATCGAATAGAGGATTGTTGTAGACGACAAAATCATCAAGCACATTAATCATATTCGTTGATTCTCTTCCATAGGATTTGCTTGTAAGCTTCCCCATTTCAAAAATTTGTGCATCATCCCCGACTCTTAAGATGAGTTCACACTTATCCACATCTATTAAAGCTCTACCGGTTCTCAAAAATGGGCGTCCAAGTATTAACGGAATACGAGGTTCCATTTCATAATCAACAACGACAAAGTCGACCGGAAAAGTGAATGTGCCAACTTTAATGAACACATCTTCTGCAATACCAACAGGGTAAGCGAGAGTGCGATTTGCAAGCTCAAGAGTCATCTTCGTGGGTGTAAGGTCGGGCAATGATAACTTTTTACAAACACTTAAAGGCATCAAATTTATACTTGCCCCGAGATCGGCTAAGGCAGTAAATTTGTCGGTTTGGTTAAAAGTACAAGGTAGCATAAAACGACCGGGATCTCCAAGTTTTTCCGGAAGTTCTTTAAGAAGGATTGCAGAGCAATTTTCATTCAAGCGAGTATTAACAAACTCGACCATCTTCTCCTTCTTATTAAGCAATTCCTTAAACATCTTGAAAAATTGTGGCATTTGGGCAAGAGCTTCAACAAGGGTAAAGGTGACTTTCATGTCGGGAATCTTTTCCAAAAAGTTAGAGACTAGAATGTCATTCTTAGTAAAAATTCTAGCCTTGTTGAGTTGAGAAGGGTAAAGGAATGCTGGGGTTGGGTGGTGGAGGTGTAGAAGGTGAAGGTTGAGATGTTGAAGGGTTAAAGGTAGAAGGTGGGTTGGTGGAGGATTCTTGTTGGGTACTTCTTCATGACGAGGCGGAGACGGTAATGGTGAACTAATACTAGGTGTGGGAGTAGTAGGGATAAATGGTGGTGGAGGAGGTGTAGATGGTGTAACTGGGGGTGGGATAGATGGTCCTACTAAAGTAGCTCCACTACGGGTAGTAATAGCACTCACATTCGCTCTCGGATTGATGACGGTGTTTGAACATAGAGATCCCGAAGTAGAGGGTTGAGTGGTGGGTAAGAAACTGGCCAGCATATTCTTCATATCATTCGTTTGATTGCTGAAGGAGGATTGTATATCATTTCGAAGCTCAGATCTAATGTCATTCCCTTGCTTAGTGATATCCCCTTTCAAATTTATAATTTGGCTTTGTAGATTCTTAATTTGCTCTCTTTGGGTTCTCATTAAAGCTTCAACATCTTGATTAATGGGTGGGGCTTGTTGAGCGGATGGGTGATAAGGATTAGAAGCTCTAGGTGGGATTTGGTTTCTTCTAGTGTAGTTGTTGTCGGGATTGTGGTTTTGAGGAGAAAAACCGGGTGAAAGATAGTTGTTAGACCAGTAACTTAGCAAATTTCGATCCCCTTGAGGTCGGGCTTGGTAATTTTCCGGTGAATAATTACCATAAGCCACATACACGTTTTCTGGATTGCCTTGAGTGGAAGGACAATCAGTGTATGAGTGTGGACCGCCGCATGTCTCACAAGGAATGGCTACCGCTTTAACTTGTTGTTGTTGGTTTGAAGCGATGAGCAAGATATTTTTGTTCATTTCGGCCATCATGCGGGTGAATTCGGTCATATCGGGGTTTGCTGAAGTAGAAGAAACATTGACTCTCGGGTTGTTCTTTGAAGAAGCAGAGGAATCCCAATTTTTGTGATGAGTAGTCATGTTCTCAATAAGCTCTCTACACTCATCGGGTCTTCTTTTCATAAATGTGCCACCGGCGGCTACATTAATCATATCACGATCACGAAAAGTCAAACCGTTGTAGAAAGTATCAATTAAGGTAACGGGGAGCATGTTGTGGTTTGGACATCGATCGATCAAAACATTATATCTTTCCCAAGCATCAAAGAGAAATTCATCGGGTTCTTGCATGAAACCGCTGATTTGATTTTGAAGGCTCGTGACCATGGATGGTGGAAAGTAGCGCGACAAAAATCGTTGAGTCATGTCATCCCATGTATGAATGGAATTCTTCGAGAGACGATCAAACCATTTCTCGACGTGGTGTGATAAAGTATGTGGGAAGAGTTGAAGGCGAAGAACATCCATAGTAGCATCGGGCAACTTCATGCTTTGAGTGATAGTAATGAATTTGTCGAGGTGCTTGTTGGCATCATCATCAGGCATTCCGCGGAATGGATTAGTTTGCACTTGTTGTATCATGTGATGCTTCAACGAAAACTCCGGAGCCGTGATTTGCATTGACGCAATCGGTCCTCCTCGTCCAAACATTGTGGGTTGACAAAGCTCCTCCATTGTCCGATGATCAGGCTGTGGAAGAACATTGTTGTTGTTATTGTTGAGGTGCGGTGGATTATTGTTGTTGTTCACACCTGCCATAGCTAAATCTTCACGAGTCTCGGGCTCTGGATAAATTGAAGATCTAGTACGCATACACCTGCAAAGGCAAAAGAAAAAGATACCAAAGCAATAGACAATATATATACACTATAAAGAAAATAAAATCTTTTTGGATTTTTTGAAAATTTTTAATTTTTATGGATTTTTTGAAAACTTTTAAACAAGAAAATAACGCTCACGAATGAACAGATCCCAAAATTCAACTCGTCTCTCAAAGAAAACCGTTGATCTTTACGAAAAGAGCCGGCAGCGGTGCCATTTGATACAAGGCTTTTGGCCAAGTATGAAAATTAAAGTTCGTTGAAGTGGTTTAATCGAATTGATTACTGGTTTAAAGTGCGACTCAGCTGTCTTTTGGTGAAAGCAAATATCGTGTCGTTGTAGTAAAAGGAAAGTACAAAACTTTAACGTAAAAGGCGGGTAAAATAAATCTAAACCTATTTGAAAATAAATGACGGGAAATTAAAGCGTGACGAAAAGTAAATAACGCAATTAAAGTAAATAACACAAACTTAAAACTATCCTAAAGGAAAACTTAAACTTAAACTAAGCTTAAAATAAATCTAAGGCAAGAAATCTTAAAGTGCGACTAAAGAAAAAGGCGGGAAAAGTAAAGCTTAAGAATTTAAAAACATAAACTTAAAATAAACTAAAAACAGCTCATTCGGAATAAACCTTCATTCAGAATAATTACTCGTTCGGAATGTCACCTTCGTTCGGAATAATTCTTCTTCACTCGGAATAATTACCTCATGCGGAATATAAGCTTCATCCGAAATATAAGCTTATTCGGAATAATCAAAACTCACCTACATCCGGAAAGATTGCTTCATTCGGAATAACTAACCAATACCTTCATTCGGAATATCCAAAAGATAACCTTCATCCGGAATAAAGTCTTTCGTTCGGAATAATCAAGCCAAAACACTCATTCGGAATAAAGTCTTCATGCGGAATATTTGTTCACTCGGAAACTTTCCTTCATCCGGAATGTAACACTCATCCGGAATGTTTACTTCATTCGGAATAAATGGTTGATCCGGAAAGATTGCTTCGTTCGGAAAGTGGGCTTCACTCAGAATAAAAGATGGTCATTGGAATATCACTTGATCCGGAATAAAGGCTTTATTCAGAATAAATCCTTTATTCGGAATATGTCACTGATCCGGAATATTTGGACAAAGACCTTGATACGGAAAATCACTTCATCCGGAATAACAAGTTGATCCGGAATATTTTGCTGATCCGGAATAAATGCCTTGGTTCGGAAAGAATTGCTGATCCGGAATCACCTGGAAAAACAGATGATGCGGAGAACAAGGGAAACCAAAAGAAACGAATCTAAACAAAACTAATCAAAATCAACCTAAAGATTAAACCAAAACTACCACTAATGATCAACTAACAAATACCAATCAAACCAAATCAATAACACAAACAATAATAATCGAAATAATCAAACCCACTTAATCAAATCAATAAACATTAAAGAACATAAACATAAAGATTAAGATTAGATCAAAAAAGAAAGGTAGATAGGAGATTAACAATAAAAAGTAAAGATTCAATAACAATAAAAGGAAACTTAATTGAATTTAAAGGAATTAAAGGTGCACGACAATTAAGGAAATGACATGAATTTAAATTGCAAGTAATGTAAATGGTGGAAGACTAATTGTCACTATTAGCCAACAACAACAAATGAAATCCTAATGACTCTATTTATAGGGGAGGAGGTGATTAGTGGAAGGAAGCTTGCTCCTCTCTTTCTTCTTTCTTTAATTATCATTTAATCCTTTGTCTTTAGTCTTTAATCTTTTAAATTCTTTGACCTTTCAGACTTTGTCTCGGGATTACTTTAAACTCGTCTTGAAATTTCTTCACTTGAGTACTTCGGCTTAATCAAACTTCCGTCTTTGGACTTTTTCTTCGATAAATCTTCAGAATAGGCCTTGGACTTCCGTTCATTTTGCACTCTTGATTTCTTGACTTCGTCTTTTGTCTTTTTCTTCGATAAAAGCCCGTGAAAGCCCGTGTTTTCTCCCATTTTCACATTTTTGTCCTAAATCACAACAAAAACACAAACCACGCATAATTCCGACATTTACGACATAAAATACACGTTTTGGCCTGGTTATTATTGTAATTAAGTGGTAAAAGGATGGGTGTTTACACACCTATCAGCGGGTACGAAAAGCAGTCTTGGCGATGTCCTGCTCCTTAACCCGTATCTGATGGTAGCCTGACCTAAGATCAATCTTGGAGAAGTGTTTGGCCCCTTGGAGTTGGTCAAACAGATCATCTATACGCGGCAGTGGATACGTATTCTAGATAGTAATCTTGTTGAGCTCGCGATAGTCTATGCAAAGACGCATACTGTCGTCCTTCTTCTTAACAAATAGGACCGGTGCGCCCCATGGAGATGCACTCGGTCGAATGAAACCTCGTTCTAGAAGTTCTTGCAGTTGATCCTTCAGCTCCTTCAGCTCTATAGGAGCCATGCGATAAGGAGCCTTGGAGATTGGTTCAGCTCCTGGAATAAGCTCGATATTGAATTCCACTTCTCGTGCAGGTGGTATGCCCGGAAGTTCTTCTGGAAATACATCTTAGAATTCTGACACTATTGGTTGATCCTGAATTGATTGAGATTCAGCATCCATGTCGTGAACCGTAGCTAGATAACCCTCGCAGCCATGTGACAGTAGTGCACGCGCTTGCAGGGTAGATATGATTTGTACAGACCGTCCGGGTACGAACCCGTTATGAATGTACTCTGGTGTATTAACATCACCGAAGATAACTCGATATGAATGGCAGTCTATGGTAGCATGATGCTCGGATAGCCAATCCATGCCCAAAATCATGTCAAAGTCATTCATGTCCAGCGAAAGTGCGTCAATAGGACGAACCTTATCGTCAAATTCTTGGGGAAGACTCTTGTATACATGGGTGATTATTAAAGAGTCCCTCAAAGGCGTGGAAATAGTAAGTCTATTCTTTAGTGGCATGGGGAGCATCCTTATGTTCTTAGCATAAGCAGTAGAAATGATCGAGTGAGTAGCACCTGTATCAAAAAGAACACACGCAGCTTGACTATACATATACAAGATTCCAGTGATGGTACCTATAGACTTGTTGGCCTGGTCTCGAGATGTCGTGTAGACACGCCCAATGGTAGGAGGCGGCTTGGTGTCAGAATGTCCCGATGTGCCCTCCATCTAGCCCTTACGGTAATCCTTCATGATATGGCCAGGAAGACCACACTTGAAGCATGCGTCAATGTTACGACGACATGGCCCTGGGTGCCTACGGTGGCAAGTAGAGCAAAGAGCATGAGTATATCCTCCAGCAGGTGCTCAGGCTGGCTGAGGACCCGGTAAAACATTTTACATAAGACATGATAATAGGGTATAAAGGACAATGCGGATAATCGTAAGATTGAATACCAGTGATAGCTGGAAGGCTAGGCTGTGAACCTCTCTGGTTCTGGTCCCTACCGTTTCCATGGTTCCTGGTAGAAGTTTTTCTAAAGTGTCAGAATATGAGTTATAACATGAAATCATAAGAAAATGCGTAAGTATTAGGACCTGCTGCCGTTGGAGTGTCCAGCGTTATTACGGTAATTATCATTACCGCCACGCCTATCCATAGCAGAACGGTCGTTAGTCTGACCGTTTCCCTTGGGCTGATAAGGCTGCTGTTGAGTAGCCGGCTGAGCCCGGTCCCTAGTTTTCTGCCTGGAAGATACAATTTAAAGAGATGAATAATTGACATATATGGAAAGAATACGGATTGGTCACTGGTTGAATACGAATGTTTACCTCTTCTCGGGTCTCTCAGCTTCCCCGAACTCATCTCTCTCCTACAACATTCCCAGCTTACGTGCTGCATCGGCCAATTGTGCTACCGTATCCAACGGGGCACCTAATAAGTTATTGTCGATCCTTGGATTAAGAGCCCAACGAAAATGTAGTGCATGCTCTTCAGTGGTGCCCGCAGATGCTCTCAGGACACCGACATAACGAAGAAGACGATGCATGAAGTCATTGCTGTCTTCGTAAGGTCGCAGTCTAATGGTATAGTATTCCCTCATGAGCCGATTCTTTCCTTCCATGGGGTAAATGTTAGGCGGGGGAGGATAGTCGTCGTTCTGATGAAGGATGTCTTGCATTTCTGCATCAGCAGCTGCAAACATCTCCCAGAGATTGTTTGTGTTTGCCATCTGACAGTATAACATAAAACATATGATTAACAGATCAAAACATAAAATATATATACATGAAAAAAAAATAAAAAAATTTATACCAATAAATCCAGAGAAAAATTTTATGCAAGAAAATTTGGGTATGAATGCATGATGTAGTTTTATGAAAACTTTTGTATGCTCGAGAGTGAACGCCCTGGGCAGTTCACCCAAAATAAAAGACATGGCTAGGGGACTCCTATGGGTCGGTCCCAAATTTAAAAGTTTCGATAAAACACATGCGACTAAATAGGGCCAGTCATGTACCAACCATTACTTAGTCATAAACCTGCGACAATGACATATATATGTATGCATAAAAATGATGAATGCATGAAAACGACTGTCAGTTCTAGGAAGACCATAGTAACTACCCACTAATCACAGGTCATATTTTGAGAGCCTACATGTCGAAGCCTTGGGCTCTGATACCATAATTATAACACCCCATTTTGATAATGGAATGTCACACGTAATTATGGCGTGTCATCAAAGCATACTGTAACACTCTCATTTTTCGTATCGGTACAGCGGAAGGGTCTTTCAGAGTGTTACGGGATAGCACAATAACTCCAATCATAGACAACACATAAAAATGGTTGTACAAGGTTTAACAAACATTCATTCGATAAAAAGTTTCAAAAGTGTACAACAGGTCCCAAATTATACAGGTCATTAAGTTTACAAAACACAGATCGAATGAACATTTTTAATATTAAGTGTGGGCCATCAGAGTCGATCTCCATCCGGATTACCTTCAAGCACCTGAGATAGAAAACATGCAAAAATCATATCAGCGAATGCCGAGTGAATTCATAGAGTTTAATGAAAACCGTTATATAAAACAATCATTTACAATCATTTAAAATCAGAACACAAGTATAATATCGGAAGTAAGTCCACATATTGCTAGTCAGGCAATATATAAATCAAGCATACATCTGAAACCGTCCATGAGACCGTAGTCTCTATATTACCATGATAGGTAATATATTCATCGTAATAGCGTCGTCATCGTTTATTTTTTATGTCTTATAGCATACGTTGTATATTGTATAGGATTATTATTAGCCGCATGACATTGTTACCTTACTGTGAAAACAGCGGGCCGCGAACCCGACAAACAATTTGCCCATCTAAGTTAGCGTGTCGTCACAAAAATCACGCTATGGAATCTTCTCATACATAAATTCGCTTACCAATCAATGTGGTACGACGGGGATCAACCGTCAAGGCGCGAACTGGGGTGATCGTCCCCAAATAGTACTATCAAATGCATAAGCGTCTACCAAATCCCGGTAGTTCACAATTCATGCTAATGGGACTTTAAGTGACATAACCTAACTACTAATAATCCTTTTAGTCTCGAATATAGGGTCATAGCATCATTCGGGTCCATATCATTAAGCATACAATCGGGACTACTTGTGTTCTATTTTTATAAAAATCTAGCATGTTATCTCCCTCGCGGGTTTACAAATCATTTTATAAAACATTTAAAAAAGTGCGAGGCTATGAACTCACGTTGTTAATGAAAGGCGGATTATCGGCTACGGGCGTGCTTCGGTCACGGAAACCTTTATAAATAATAATCGGTCTTAGACTCGGTCCAATGACTTTTATCAAAATAACAATATAAATATGATGATTTTTGTACATATGATGATGATCAAGTGGGTTTATAAATCCTCGTTTACTCATTTTAGTGTTTACGTTTTGATAACGTCTTACTAGTTCACTAGTTTTATCGATTTTACCTATTTTAAGTTCATTAAGTCTTTTATAAGTTCTTTTACTTGTTTTTACCCATTTTATACCTATATGATCAGTATATATATCTTTCATGTTGGGCCCAAATGGGTTAAGCCCAATAATTCTTTTTACAAGTTTTTATCTTATTAAGTCTAATTATTAGTCCAATAGGTTTAGTTAGCTCGTAAATGTCCGTAATTCTTATAGTTCGGGTTTTATCGGTTTTTACTTGTATTAGTTACTTATAAATCAGTATATAACTTTTATAAACTTTACATTAGACGGGTTTGGTCGTCTAAGTTTTATTTGGCGAAAAACGTTAATTTCACGGCGATAGCCGAAAAAGTCGTAAAAATCAAGTTTATAGTTTTTATTATTTATAAATATTATTTTATCACCATTTATATAATTTACCCATTTAATTAACCTTTTATACATTTATATAAATAAGTTTTATAAGTTAGTGGGTTTATATTTTACATTTTATACATTATAAAGTGAGTGCTTATATAATAATAATAAACATTATTTCCAAAATCTGATTTTTAACTTCATATTCACCATTTTTATCATATCTAGAGTTCTACAATGACTTAGAAGCTCATTTTTGGATGACAACTTCTTCATAGTATGTGCTACATATAACTTAGTTATAGCTACTGCCCATTTTGAGTTTAAGTTGCCTTAACAGTCCCTACAAAACTACTTATTCAGATTATACCACCTAACTTGTTTTGATCATATCTCACTCATTATTTTGATTCCATTACATGGCCAACTCTCACATGTGTATAACATCATCTACTTACTGTAAATGGATCAAACCATGCAATTTTATCAGTTCATCTTTTAGTTATCTACTGTTTTTATACAGCCAACTAATTAGTCAAGATTTTAGCTTCATTTCTTATAGTTATCAACATTTTTAAGTATGTTTATCAACACTTGATCCCCACACAACATTTTTATCATCATATATACATCATATACATATAAAAAATGAAAGAAAATACATTTGTTCTTTACAAAATAATAAGAGAAAAATGTAGAGGATGATCTTCTTTACCAATCCAAGTGGATTTCTTATTTTAGGAAGGCAAGAACTTGATGAACACAACAAGTATCTCCAAGACCATCAAATATCAAGAACATAGGTTGGAAAATCAGCCCTAGGACACAAGCAAATCACCTCCAAAGTTGTTTATATGGCCACCAAATGATCAAGGCTTCAAGGAAACACCTTAATAGGACTAGTAAACATGTGGTTTGTGGCTAGAAAAGATCAATGATGGTGTTTGTTGCTTTATTTGGGACGACAAGGAGGGAGAGATTGAGAGAGTTTTAGAGTGGATTGCATGGAAGGAAATGGTAGAAATGAAACCATTTGCTAGTTTTGTGTTAAAGTGGAAATGGTTAGCTTAAGGTGTAAGCACAAGCTTACACTTGTGTAAACTTTCTAACTTGATGCCACCTATGTGTGGTGGTGTCAATATTGCCGTCCCATATAAGCTAGTGGGGTGGGGCAAAGTGTTTTGTACCATCTCACTAGTTTACGGGTATTTCCCGATTCTAGTTTTCTCGTTTTGCGTGCCCTCGGGTCGTTTTACGAAAAACGTTTTTATAAATTATGAATCACCGTCACAAAACGAATCCAATAAAAATTGTCTCATCAAAAACGGAGTTCAAAAACGTAAATACGTAATCCTAAGGTTTCCGGTTTAGTCGTAAAAGACGCCAAATTATGCACGTAAGCCCAAATTTAAATCCGTAAATTGTGAGTTCGTCAACCAACACAAAAATAAGTTTCAAAATATTATACGAGAAAATATAATCTAAGTCATAATGATATAAGGTATAGTTTATTAATTATTACATGTAATTTAAATAAACTATAGGTTAAAAGTATTTAATTAAATATATCATGTTTTTAATTAAATAAAGTTAAATACTTAGGTTAAAACATGTATTATTAATTATTATTAATATAATCTAAGTCATGTTAATTAATTAATTATAGCCATGGTTTTTGATAATTAATTAATTATAAAGTCTAGAAAATATAAATACTTAGGTTAAAAATTCATGAATCTAATAATTAAAATATAACCTAAGTCATGTTTTATTAAATTAATATGTCATGTTTTATTAATTTAATTTATAACATATGACTATTAAAAACATAACCTTAACATAAACCATGAACCGGATCGTGACTAGAAACCATGAACCGGACCCGTAATCAACACCATACCCCGAACCACTTCGGGGTTTCCCCCTTTTTGCTGCTGCCGTAGGACCCACACCACCAAACCGAGACCTTGAGGTCTCGGTGGTGGTCCATATGCCAAAACGAGACCCCCTTGGGGTTCGGTTTAGGCGTCGGCCACACACAAACACCCCTAAAACCTCCGTTTTGATTTACCCCATATCCATTTACATGTTTGATTTATGTTTTTAATTAGCTTTTTAAAAACATCATTTTCTTATTTAATTTATTAAATCAAAACAAAAAGAAAAAGGATTAAAAAGGTATACCAAATGCGTAAACGAGGATGAACACACGAACACTTGCACAAAAATCAAGATCAAAATCGAACAAACACCCCTTTTCTTGTGTTTATGTGCGGCGGCCAAAGAGAGCAAGAAGGAAGGAGCCAAAAATCTTTTTAGGTTTTTGTTATTTTACTGTAATGTGAAAAAATGAAAACAAGATTTTACCTTTACCCCATGTTAGTAAAATTTGATGGGCTTGGCCCATCCTTCTTGATGTAGCCGCGGGTAGGGGGCCCCACATAGGATACCCGTACCGTTTTCCGTGTCTAATTATTTAAGTGTTCGCTCGTGTTTAGTCGTGTTCGTGTTTTATGTGTTCTCGTTAAATATTAACCTTGACTTAATATATTTATTCGTGTTCGTAATAAATATATATACGTAATTAATATTGGCTCGTGATTAAATTACGTTCATGATTTCATGATCGCATGTTCGTGATTAATTATTGTTTAAATAATTATTGTGCATTCGTACGTAATAAATACTTATCGTGTTCTAATACGTACGTAATACGTAAAATTCTAACACGTGAACATAATCATACTATAAAAGGAAAGTTTTAATCTAGTACGTACGATCTTAAGGGTACTATTCATGGTAAAAGCATGCGGGTTTTACAATCCGCAGTTCCAGGAAGGGAATAGCGCCTCTACGACCCAGGTCGACCTTTCGCTGCGTGCGGATGAACAAGTCTGGATGGCCACCTCTGTGAATGTCGTAGCTCCTACCATCACAGAACCCGTGACTGGCACTATGTAAGTACCCTTTAATACTCCAAAGGATACAATCCATATAAGTGTTAATAACAGGGCGGACCCATCGACAGTAGCCCAAGAAAAGGAGGTGGAAAGGGAACCCTCACCCGTGACATCAGTAAGACCTCCATCCCCTCCCGTAACTCATGCCGAGGAGCCACGTCCTGAGGGACTTGACACCAGCCTTCTCTTAGCACGGAACTTGTCCAGCTTAACAAGGTTGGAGGCGGAGTCCGAGTGCACTGAATTCATTGAACAAATCACTCCTCCAGCGCTGGCGCAAGATTTGGACGAACTAGAGCATGAGACGTTGCTGGAGCAGTTTGATGTATCCTCCGCACACCAGGTGACAGTTGGTGCGGCCCTAAGACGCCGTCTGATCAAGGCCGTGGCTAACATGAACCGTGCTGATTGAAAGATAGCTCACCGTGAAGAACTGGTGGATAAGCACGAGAAAACTATCACATCCTTGCAGTCATCGTTGGTCGTGGCAGAGTCAACCGCTGGTGAGGAACGTATTGCCGAGCTGGAGGCCCTTTTAGCTGCATCCAATGAGAAGTTATACTCTTACATTAACACTTATTTGTGCACGCAAAAAAACACATTGTCTTTGTAGTAACTCCAAGTGTCATGTATATGTATCCGCAACCGAAGCCGCCACTAAAGCCGTAACCGTACAAGCCTTCACTATTGCTCAGGAGCGCGACACGTTGAAGGATGAACTTCTCCAGGCGCGGACTATCTTGGAAGAGCAAGCTGCGGTAGCTGAGGGTGAACTAAGTAGGGTGGCAACGGACTGCACCGAAGTGTTGTGTCCTCCTTTGCTCACAGCCATAGCTGGGCGTAGACGGATGGTTGGACAGGGAATGCGGCTTGCCGTGAGCAAGGTAACGGAGGCTCCTTATCTGTTGCAGGCCTTTGTTGATGTTGTATCGGAAGGTATTGACCGTGGTAGGCACGAGGGGCTGATCAAAGCTGCGGAGCTAATAAGCAAGAAAGAAGATATTACCCAGCATGCCTACCACAACCCTCTAGCCGAAGACAAGATGGCCGCATCAATGGCCGCCCTTGCTGAAATCTAACACCCCTTCCTAGACGAGCTAGAGTCGCTGAAGGATGCTCCCAACGGGGTAATAATGTCCAAGATCACCGCTGATCCCATCCAACTGACCCTGCCCACCTACGACTCTGTGTCGAAGGTGATGAAAGGTGAAAAGCTGCTGGCTGAGGCGCTGGACGCGAACATGATCAGGGCACAAGATGGAAAGAATGCTCACGGGGAGATCCTCCACACCTTGATTGAAGAAGGGAAGAAAGAGATAGGGGAGTTCCTACCTCCTTTGTAATTTACATTGTAAACATTTGTACCATTTTATTTGTCCGTGTATGTATACGGCTAGAACTAATGTTATTGTGATAACTTGTTATACTTATGCAAGCAAGTCCGTGATGACCAAGGATATTTTTGTGGTTTGAATTTGAAACTTGTGTATTTTTGTTTTTTTAGATATCATATACATGTGTTGCATGACATGTCACGTCTTACTCAAAGATACAATCAAGTCTATATTTTACTAGACGTGCGGCGTGCGTCTTAACCATGCAAGGCACTACGTGAGCGCGACATATGGAAACTTATCACAACGTCTTGTGAGTAAGGTGTCTAGTAAGGATACATTATCCGCGTCACTGGGGTTGCATCCCTCTTATACGACAAGTTGAATTATTAGGTTCACTTAATCCTCTTACCCCGCCTGGAAGCGCATAGTACATGTACGGTATTGAATGAATGTATATGAATAAGAGATAGCACATTATAGTAATAACAACTAAATCTATACGACAATAATTTGTTCATAGAATCTAAAAAGTAAGACAATAATTTGCACAAGAACGAGCCGTGGAGCTAGCTAGGCACCACGACATTTTATTAGAACGTTTACGTTTTTTGTTTTGACAAGAATGGGAAATCCTAAAAACAAAGGGAACCTAGAAAGCATAAAAACAAAACAAATAGAACACATGGATCTTCATTGAAACCAGATATAACGAAGTGTCCATGCGGAAGCCGTAGCTTTTCAAAGATAGCACCTTTTAAGATTGCAGATATTCCATGTGCGTTCCAGGTCGCAGCCTTCAATGTCACGTAACTTGTACGCGCCCCGTCCTAAGGCTTCCGTAACCTCATACGGTCCTTCCCACTTAGGGCCCAGCTTTCCTGTATTCTCCGCTCGACTTGCCTCGTTGGCACGATAAACAAAATCTCCCGGTCGAAAAGAAACACCTTTAACATTGGCGTCCTAATATGCCTTCATCCATGCCTTGGACATGGCCTCATTGATAGCCGCTATTTCTCTTTTTTCCTCCAACAAGTCCAGATTGATCCGGAGCTGCTCGTCGTTTGTGATGACATTAACCTCTGTTGTGCGGATGGTCGGCATTCCGATTTCTGCTGGTATAACAGCTTCAGTGCCGTAGGCTAGTGCAAATGGAGTGTCCACAATGGCTATTTTAATCATAGTCCTATGTGCCCATAGAACATGTGGCAGTTTATCTACCCATTTGGCACTTCGTTCATCCAAGCGTGCCTTGATGCCTTCACCCAAGCTTCTATTTGCTCGTTCTACAAGACCATTTGTCTGCGGATGTTTAACAGATGCGAAGCGCCGCGTGATATTCAATGCTGCGCACCAGTCCTTGAATAGATTATCTGCGAACTACTTCCCGTTGTCCGAGATGATTTCTCCTGGTAAGCCAAAACGGCACACAATGTTCTCCCAAACAAACTTTTTAACTTGTTTGCCTGTGATGGATTTAACTGCCTTAGCCTCTATCCAGCGTGTAAAGTAGTCCATTGCGACAATCAAGAACTTAACTCCCCCTGCAGCTACGGGGAAAGGTCCTGCAATGTCAATCCCCCACTTATAGAATGGCCATGGGGATGTAATGGGCGTCAGTTCCTGCTGCGGATGTCGTGGTACTAGGCTGTGCACCTGGCAATCACTGCATTTGCGAATCATGTCGCGTGCATCGGTATGCATAGTAGGCCAATAATATCCTGTGCGTAGAGCTCGAGCTACTACAGATCAGGGACCCGCGTGCATGCCGCATAACCCTTCATGTATCTCACTGATCACATAAGTAGCCGGGCGTGGCCCAACACACCGCAACCACGACTGTAAGAAAGAGCGCTTGTAAAGAATACCTTCTCGAAGCTCGAAGTGCTACGACTTCCTTCTGATACGCCGTGCCACCTTTTCCTCGGCCGGAAGGGTTTCATTAGTCAAATAGTTGATGATCGGGGTCATCCATGTAGGTCCATCTTCCTCAACTATAGCTGCGACTTCCCCTTCCGTTATAGACTTTTCCTTTAGTATTTCTACCAAGACTTGCTTGGATAAGTGGGCGAAACTTGTAGACGCAATCTTGCTAAGAGCGTCCGCCTTCTTGTTTTCACCTCTTGGTACCTGCTTGATAGAAAACTTGCTAAAAGCAACGATGAGTGACTTGACTTTCTCCAAGTATCGAACCATTTTATCCTCCTTGGCTACGTAACCCCCTAGAATGTGGTTCGCGACAAGCCGTGAGTCCACGTAGGTTTCAAGGTTGCGGACTCCCATTCTAGCGGTGATTTTTAAACCCGCAATCAACGCTTCATATTCTGCCTCATTATTGGTGGCTGTGAACTCAAAGCGCAGGGCGTATGTAAACTCAATTCCTTCCGGATTCGTAAGGATGAGACCAGCTCCTGATCCATCCATGCACGAGGATCCGTCCGTAAATAATACCCATGGTTCTGCTGGAGTTTCCTCTACTTGTTCGACCGGTCCATCCTTGTCCGGCTTCTCTATCAAGAAATCTGACAAGATTTGGCCTTTAACAGCTGTCCGTGGTCTATATGAGATGTTATGCTCTCCCAACAGTATGCTCCACTTCTATAGCCTACCGGTCACGTCTGGTCTGGAGATGACTTGTTTTATTGGTTGATCAGTAATGACCACAATTCGGTGCGCCTGAAAGTATCGACGTAACCGTTTTGTGGCAAACACTAATGCCAAAACCAGTTTCTCCATAGAAGAATAATTCAACTCCGGCCCTTGTAGTGTTCTACTTATGAAGTAGACCGGAGCTTGGACTGTGTCCCTATCCGTCATGAGTACCGTACTTATTGCTCCATGTGTGGCCGACAGTTACATGATGAGCTCCTCCTTGGGTCGGGGGGCCACTAGCATGGGAAGAGCTGCGAGGTGTTGCTTGAGCTGACCAAAAGCTTCCTCCGCTTCCTTTGTCCACCGGAAATCTCCCTTCTTGATGCACTTCTTGAGTGTTTTGAATAGGGGGAGTGACTTCTCCGCGGACTTCGACAAGAACATGTTTAGCCCGGCCAACTTCCCATTTAATGATTGTACCTCTTTTCGCGTCTGGGGAGATGGTAACTGTATTACCGCGTCTGTCTTTTACGGGCAAGGCTTGATTCCATTTGGATCAATCATATATCCAAGGAACATCCCTTCAGTTTCCCCAAACGTGCATTTCTTTGGATTCAGTTTCATATTAATCCTCCTCAATGTGTCAAACGTCTCTTGGACGTCACGGTGAAGTGCATCCTCCGTATGACTTTTGATGATTAAATCATCAACATAGACCTCAAGATTGCGGCCTATCTGTGAGTCGAAGGCTTTGTCAACAAGCCGCTGATATGTTGCCCCGACTTTCTTTAGTCCGAATTGCATTTTTGTATAACAGTATACGCCTTGACTAGTATGGAACGCCGTCTTCTCTGCGTCCTCTTCCGCCATCTGGATCTGGTGGTATCCTTTGTATGCGTCCAAGAAGCTCTTAAAGGGATATCTACATAGGGATTCCACCTTCCAATCAATCTCCGGTAACGGATAGCAATCCTGCGGACAGGCTTTGTTCAGATCCGTGAAGTCCACGCACATGCGCCAGCTCCCATTATGCTTCTTGACCATGACCGGGTTGGATAACTACTCGTGGTAGTATACCTCGCGCATAATACCTGCATCCACCAATTTCCGTACTTCATCCAATATTACTTGGCTGCGTTTTGGTGCCTGACCGCGCTTCTTTTGCTTAACGGGAGGATATCCTTGGCGGATTTGGAGCTTATGTTCTGCTATCGCACGCGGTACGCCCGTCATATGCTTGGGCTCCCATGCGAATACATCTATGTTTGTTTTTAGGAGAGAGCACATGGCCCTCTTGCCGCTATCCGAGAGTGTTCCCCCTATGGATACCTCTTGTTCCAGATAATCTGGATGGATTGCCACCTTCCAATTGGGAGGTGGTGATCCATCCTTGGGGGAAACAGGTGGAACCGGTGTTGTCACGGTATGACATTCGGATGCTGGTATGATTGTGTTATAGATAGTGCCAATTCCTCCTTCCACAGGGAATTTAATCATTCCGTGAGCTGTGGAGTGTACTGCTCGTATGGCCAGGATACCTGGTCTGCGTATGATCCCATTGTATGGAGAGTGTGAGCGTATCACCATAAAGTTTCATCCACGCCGCGGTGGAATGCTCTTCATTCCCAATGGTTACAAGCAGACGTAGCTGTCCTATTGGCCAAATGGTGTCTCCACTAAAGCCGATGAGCGGCGACGTGGCCGATACTAATTGGCTTCTTATTTCTGGTCGTAACTGTACGAAACAGTGTTCGTATAGTACTTCTGCTGATGACCCTCCATCCACATACATACGGCGGACATTGTGTGTTCTAATGCTTATCTCAATCGTGAGAGGTGCATCGGCTACATCACTTTACGTGATGGGAGAGAACGAGATTTCTATGCCGCGTGAAATTTTTTGGCTAATTTTCTGCCTTTTGCGGCGCTGCCTGGATTGGATCATGTATATAGTCGAAGGTTTGTCCTTTTGGGGATCCTTCTTGTCATACTTCTTGTTGTCCTTTCCGTCCTTCCAATCCTTGACCAAATGTTTGAGTTTGCCTGACTTGATCAGTGACTCAATGAGCTTCTTGAGCTGGATACATTCCTCCGTGCCGTGGCCCTTGTCGTTGTGGAATTCGCAAAAGTGATTTCCTTGACGACGATCCAGCGGAGTCGTCATTGGGGGAGGTCTCGGGAAGTTGGACCCTTCTGTCAGCAAGATCTCCCGGTATGACATCTTTAGAGGGGTAAATTTGTCCTCTGACTGCCCTCCTTTGTTTTGTCTCTTGTAGTCCGAGCTCCTCCCACTGTCCTGGTTGCTTTGACCACCCGACTGTCTCCTGGACTTGTGGTTCGATCGATTGCTGTTTCCTTTTGAAGGGTAGGCCGCAGCTACCGCGGTTTCTCCCTCTATGAAGTTCCTGACCCTTTCCAAAAGGTCGTCATACTTCTCGGTCGCTTGTCGGTGAGACGTATGATTAATTCCCTGTCCGTTATGGCGTGCATATAATCGGAAATTTTTAGAAGTTCCGGCATTGTCTTTGTGCGTGTGCACTCGTCATTGAAGCGTTCGGTGAAGGCCTCCGTAGATTCCCCTGGCCGTTGGTTGACAGTTGCCAATGAGACCGGGTCACTATTATACTTCTTTCGCTGAGTATAATTGTTCTTTAACGCAGTACGCAGTTCAGTGAAGCTATCAATGCTTCGAGAGGAAGTCCCTCAAACCAATCACGAGCATTGCCGATCAAGGTTTAATTGAACATTTGGCACCATATAGGCATGGGCCATCGTTCAATTTTCGCCTGCGTGTCAAATATCTTTAGGTGATTGATTGTAGGAAAATTACACCTCTTTTAGGAAAAGGAGGGTAAGTAGTGGTAAGTATCAAACAAATGATTTTAGGAAAAATCAAGTGTTAATGACCCTTATGGATTCCAAGTTCGTTTCCCAAGGAGGTATATGTGTGTGACTAAAATGTATAAGATTTGAGATTAATATTTGGTTTAGAGGGGGATTAGAAGAGAAAATGACGAAGACGTAAAAAAATAAAAAAAATAACTCAAAATCACTACTAGAAAGTTAAAACGTAGAACCTTAAAAATTACCAAAAATAAAATAAATTCTAAAAATTACCAAAAATTCACCAAAAATCAAATATAATAAATTAAGAGTTTACCAATGATCAAAACTTTTTCAAACATTTTAAATAATTAAATATTCAATTTTTAAATGCTAATTAAAGCCCTAAAAATCAAATAAATTATCAAAAAGCCCAAATAAAGATTTTTCAATTGATAAAACTCAAAAATGACCTAAAATGATTAAAAACTATTTTTAGAAATTTTAAACCTAATAAAAACTATTTAAAATGATTTAAAAACTATTAAAACTTAAAATAATTATAAAAATTAATCTAAGAGAGATAAAATTATTCTAAAAGTTGTTAAATTCCTATTTTAATGTATTAAACCTAAGAAAAATGTAAAAAGTTGGAAAATGTGAAATTTTAAAAATAATAATAAAATAATATTAAAAATCCAAAAATTATAAAAAATTCTAAAAACTTGCAAACTGGTTTATTTTAACCTAAATAATCAGAAAATGAAAGTGAAATTACCAAAATACCCCTAATGGGCCCCCAAATGGGCCAAATCCAAAATCAGTCAACACAAATGGGCTTTTGGGCCCAAAAAGTCAAACTTGGCCCAATTGACTTGGAAAAGCCCTATCTGACTTAAAAGTTAATTCTAAGAACAAAACTCTAAAGGCCCAAAAGCTGAAAATGTGCTTATCACAGCTTATTGAACACAAAACTTATTCTTATTGGGCTTTTCAGCCCATTAAGCCATAAGCTAATGCCATAAGCTCTAATTTGACACACAACCCTCTTTTAGGATGCCAAAGAGATCTATCAAAAGAAATTTTCAATAAGCTCACTTAATAAGCCAGAAAATAGAAAAGCAAAAATCCACAAAACGACAAAATAGTCGTTTTTAAGAAATACTGAACCTCAAAAGCTGATTCAACTTGCAAAAGCTTTCAAATGGACTCAATAAGCAATATCAATCAACAAAAATCCAATAAGCACAACCAATAAGCCAGAATAAGCACAAATGAACTTATGTAAAAGTCAAAGGAGTTGGTTTTCTAGTCAAACCTAAAAGTCAACCACCCAAATGCTCCAGTATGAACAAATGGGTCAAAATATGAGCACCTATTACAAAAACAAAGTTGTTGCTGGTTAAAATAAGCTATTATAGCTTATTGATAAGCTGACACCAAAATTGCACTAGCAGTGGTAACCAGCAGGGGAAAGGAGTTCCCACTGCTTTGACTAATTGACCAAGCTTATTTGAGAGTTCTGGTTTGATTCAATTGGAAACAAAGGCACCCTTGTGATTAGTGAACCACAAGGAGTCAATAGCAACAATAAAATCACAAAATGATCCACACAATAAGCCACAATAAGCCAGACAGTCACCAGATAAGCACCAGATATGCAAATAAGCAGTTAAGCAATTAATAAGCAGATTTCAGCAAAATAAGCCAACCAAACTTAACCAGATGCATACACAAGCTATATAAACTAACAATAAACACAAAGCAACAAGAATCAAACACTGAATCAAAGAAATCAACAAGATCAAAGCACTAGAAGTTACTGATGAACAATGAACAATATGCAGAAACAGTTTGCTGATATACTTGACACTTGATCCAATTTCAAGCCTCAAATCCTTCTACCCTGGTGTGATTAACTATGATTTAGCACTTGTTACCCTTAACCTATGCTTAGATCAGGTGTCCTCAAAATCCTAGCCAATTTTACCAAGTTATGAAGATTTTATAGCCAATCTATGAATCTATGTGTTCAAGACCTCAAAACCTGCAAACAGATGAACATATGCTCCCAAATAACAGATACCAATACTTGCATACAACACACAAGCACTTAACAAGCCACAAATCCAACTTATGCAGTAATCCCAAACACTCCTTAATCAGTCACTTATCAAAGTAACTTGTGATTTCTTCTAATAACCTACTGATTTTAATGATCAAAAACACTTAAACAATAGCAACTAACACAATCAAACTCAAAAATCACCAGCACAAACACCAATACTCAAAATCAAAGCACCAAATTCAAAACAGCCATAAACATGAAATTTTTAGAGGAATATTAACCAAGAGATTATACCTTACTTCCACAACATCCTAGGAAGGCCAGCAATGCTCCTTGGACCTTGTTCAACAACTAGAACAAGACCAAGGTACTTCAAATAGGGAGATGCAAACAGCCTTGGTTGATGGTTCAAAGTAGAACCTCAAGGACTTGATATCTTCAACACAAGCAGCAAACAACTCAACCAAGGGCTCTAATCCCTTCACAAGCTTGGTGTCAACAATCTTGTAAGAGCTTATAGCAGATGGCTAAGGGTTAGTACACAAAATAAACCAAAACAGAACCTAGGATTTCAAGGTTTTCAAACCTTAAAAACCTAATGAAACAAGACGTGCCTTAACCACAAGATTAAGGTAGGCCTTAACAATCAAATGGAACTCAGAATTAGGCTACTCAAACACCAAACTTTTAACTAAATAAAAAAGAGATTTCAAATTTCAGAAATTCAAATTTTATTAAGCTTAAAAAGGAATTACAAAGATTAATAGCCTAAAACTAGAACAAAGGGACTCTCACATGTTGAGGTCTCCTTTTATAGGCAAATGCCTGGCTAAACACTATTCACAAACCCTAGAAGTGAAATTCCCTAAATGCCCTAAGTCCTTCTAGACGTTTTCTGATTTTGAGCTGTCCAAATTGATCCTGGATGTTCATTTTAGCTTTGTGATGAAGCAATGAATCATAGCTGTTGATCTTGACACGTCACATAACTTGGGGGCTAAGTTGCTTTCTGATTGGTGGAAAGGGAATTGGGGGTGGGGTCCATGGTGATGTGATGGGTGAGTTCAAGTGTGGGATGTATTCGTGTGAGGGTTAATCACTTTTTGGTCAAGGTAATTTGGATTAACCCTTTGTTGGGTAAAAGTAAAATCTGGGTGGAAGAACATGAATAGTGGACCCCTTTGATCCGTTTTTGGTGGAGTGGAACTTGTTTGGCGCGTGTTATGTATTTGAACTTTCAACTTGGCCATTTCAGTACTTGTTCTTTGGGATTTTTGGTAAATAAGGTTTTTCAGCCTAAAAACGTATTTCCCTTTGTAAATAAGTTTCATCACTTGTCACTTTTGGCACAAAACTTTGGAAAAAGGATTTCAAGGGTTATTTTTGCCATTTTGAGATATTTCAAGGGCTGATCTTGGACATTCTTGATCTTCAAAGGCCTTCATTGTTTCTTTGACTTCATGAGGGACCATTATTGGCAATTTTGATTTGTTGAGGGACTAATCTTGCCATTTCTTCAAAGTTGAAGGACCTTTTGTGTAATTTTGACAAACTTAAGGGACCAAACTTGTAATTATTAATATACAAGGGTTTTAAGTGTCATTTCTTCAATAAATTAGGATCAATCTTGTTTGTCTTCAAGTCTTCAAGGGTATTTGTTGAGAATTTCCATGATTAGGGCCCGGTTCTTTGTACGGCTTCGTTTCTCGTGTCCGTTTTTCCTTGTAACTTGTGATCTTTTGTCTTTTTCACGATATCCATACCTAAAATACACAAGTAAACAAACACAAGCATATATATGGTATTTTATGACATTTTTATGCATTTAAAGCCCGAAAAGAATGATGAGATCATGTATAAATGCCATCTCATCACTCCCCCATACTAAGCCATTGCCGTGCCCTTACGCAATGCTAGAATAAAGTATCAAAGCATCACCAAAGTTCAATTTTTATTAACCTTTATTGAAAAGTAAAAGACTTTCAACATACTACGATGATGTGTAAAGACATAATGTATGATTTTCATCACCAAAAGTGACTTTTAGGGTCAAAGAATAGAAACAAATAAATGTCCCTTAGAGTAAACTTCGTCATCCTTGATTGTCATACATTCCATGCTAAGTGCAAAAATAAGATCATTGTTGGTACAAGTCACAATGCTAACACTACTCATACGTCCAAATTGTGTAATACTTTTTCTCCCCGCAATCCTAGTTATTATAAAAGAAATGGGTTACTAGAATTTTTTATCTATTTGTCATGGATCACAAGTGATTCATATTGACTTATTTTGAGTAGTTATTAGTCCGAAAGCAAAGTAGCACGATTTGATCAATAGTTAGCCGAAGGACAAAATCTTTTAAAACGGCTTCTCGTGTATCTCCTTAAGTTCATATCTTGGCATAACTCGTTTCACGATTTGAGACCTTTCTCGGACCGATATTTGGCATGTACTTCATACTTCAAATCTTGGGAAGACGTTCTTGAAATTATGGTCTTCTCTTCATATATTTGGAATTTCTTCACTTGACGTTTTTGAGAGATTCTTCATATTGGACCACGACTTCATCATTTTTCTTCAATCTTTACTTTGGATTTTGATATACAACGATCCGCCTCCTTTTCGGACTTGGATATATTTATCCTCATACCTAGTTAGGGTCTTTTTGGATAGACTTTCTCCATGATCTTTAGGGGAGTAATAGCTTCTCGTCGTGTGTCTCGATCCTTCATATTGATTTTGGAATAATGATACTTCACATCATCTTTGGATCTTTAGCAAAAATAGAGCTCCTCATGCCTTGTTAGGGCCTTTTTGGATGATCGCCAATCTTCGCGTCCCGCTTTAATAAGTTATGCCTTGGCTATGAACTCTATTCAACCCAGAGCAAATTTTAAACGATCTTGCGCTAGAAGCTAAGTAACCTTTCAAATCGTACGACCTTACTTATTGCAATTATGATTTATTCCTAATGCATTGATCTTATGGGAAGAAAAAGCCACAATTAAAAACATATGAGTTTTTGAAAGAACACTTTTATGTTCTACGTTTAGCATGATCACTTGTCTAACTCTATCATTTCTCGTTCTTCACTATATAAAGACCTCTAATTAAAGAGACTCGTGAATACTTAGCCATGCAAGTCAAAATTAAGCCAAATTTGGATTAGCTTTCATTAAGACTATATCAAATCAAAGTTTGGGTTTTCAAGCCACCTATAGGATCTTGCACTTTCTTGGACTTTTTCAAGTTTAGAGAATGCGTTTTATAGTTCCCTTGATAAGTGACTTTCTAGAATCAATTATAGGAATTTGCGAAAAGTTCTTGTTCTTAACCCGTATGAATTAAGACTTTCGCGTTTTAAAGCTCCCTATATAAAAGTCTAGCAAAACTTGAATTGAGAGGGTTAAGGAATGTAAATGGCTCCAAATGCCCATCAAGTCAAAAATTAACTCTTATTCTACCCATCGGAAAATATACATTCGTGTCTTAAAAACACTTATGAAAAACTAAGAAAAATTTAAAAATTTGGCCATTTTTAGCCTTATTAGCAAAACAAAACATTGAAAATTGGAAAGCGTGAGGGCGTAGCAAAGCAAGTACCTATTCACCCCCCCATACTAAAAGTAAACATTGTCCTCAATGTTTCGAGTCTAAAGGTGGAGCACCCCCATACTAGAGACGAAGAGTCGAATGCTTAGGATCTAGCATGGAAAGGGTGATCAACAATATATCTAAAGCTGTTTATTAAGTATGCTAAAAGATAATTGTTAGAACAATAAAGGATATGTGATAGGTGTGAAAACACCCATCCTTTTTACCACTTAATTACAATAATAACCGGGCCGAAACGTATATTTTATGTCATTTATGTCGGAATTATGCGTGGTTTGTGTTTTTGTTGTGATTTAGGACGAAAAGGTGAAAAGTGGAGAAAACACAGCATTCACGGGCTTTTATCGAAGAAAAAGACGAAAGATGAAGTCGAAAGATCAAAAGTGGAAAAAGAACGGAAGTCCAAGACCAATTCTGAAGATTTATCGAAGAAAAAGTCAAAGACGGAGGTTTACTAAAAAGCCGAAGAACTCGAGTCTTATTTATGAAGAAAATACAAGACGAGTTTGAATAAATCCCAAAACAAAGTCCAAGTATTAAGAAGATTAACAAAAGATTAAGAAGATCAAGGACCTAAGTGCGCAATTAAGTGAAAGAAGAAAGAGGGAGGAAGCTTCCTAAGCTCCTCCCTAATCTCCCTATAAATACCAACCAACCTCATTTGTTGAGAGTTGTTGGTGGCTTGACAACCCATCCTTCCACCATTTTCATTTTCATGCTCTTTACTTTTATGCACCTTAATCTTCATGTAATGCACCTTTAATTTTCTTTTAATTCCAAGTAAGTTTCCATTTAATTGATGTTAATCTTTACTTTATTGTCAATCTCCTTCTTCCTTTCTTTCTTGATTTGCTCTTAATCTTTGTGTTCATGTTCTTAAGTTTTCTTATTTTTCAATCAAGTGGGTTTTGATTGATTTGGCTTTGTTTGTTAGTTTTGATGATTTGTGTTGATTGATTATTGTTAGTTGATGTTTATTGGTCGTTTTGGTTTAATCTTTTGGTTTGATTCGTTTAGATTTGCTCAAATCCGTGTCCCCTATTTACTCGTCTGCTTTACTGTTCTTGCCCAGAAAACTTTCCGAATAGGCTTTTCTTTGTCCTTCTATGCGGAATATTTTGATTATTCCGAATTGCTGCTTAGTTTTCTTTCTATTCGGAACATTTTCAATATTCCGAATCACTGTTCTAAAAATGTTCTATGCGGAATGTTCACTTATTCCGAATAGGGTATTCTATGCGGAATGATTATTTATTCCGAATAGGAAATTCTATGCGGAATACTTGAATATTCCGAATAGAGTCTTTTTCCGCATAGCTTTAATTTTCCGCATAGTGTTACTTTTTCCGAATAGCCTTCTTTTTATTTTATTCCGCATAGCTGAATTTTCTCTTTTTTATTCCGCATAGCATTCATTTTCCGCATAGGACATTTTCTACTTTATTCCGCATGGTCATCCTTATTCGGAATATTTATTCCGAATAGGTTTTTAGTTTTCAGTTTTTAAACTTTATTTTCCCGCCATTTTCTTTACTTGCACTTTTACTTGCTTTCCTTTCTATTTAAGTTTTAATTTGAGTCGTTTATTTTTATTTGCCTTTTAAATTTCTCGTCATTTATTTCCCGTCAAGTTTTTAATCTTTAATCTTTCATCGTCATTTCTTTTTACCGTCTTTTCTTTATTTTTAATTGTTTCAAGTCTTTATTTTCCTTTAGTTTTAGACAACGACACCCTTTTACTTGATTCACCAAGAACAACTAATCTCACACAATTAACCCGAGATCAATTCGAAGAGATTCCGAGAAAATGAACTTTTCAACTAGTAAAATCTATACATTAAAATGTTTTTATGTCATGGAATCGTGAAAAAATTCTTCAAACGAACGATGGAGGCTCACGTAAACGAACACGAGATTCTTCAATCGTAGATGATGATGATCTAGATAACACAATCACAAACAACCACGAGATAACGAGTTGAAAGGGTACAAGTCCCCTTATTAGTGAATAGTGAGCATAAAGATAAGCATGGGATCTCCCCCACGAGGCACCTCGTTTTTGATTACCGAGTCATGAGCTCGACTCGATCCCCTCAAAATGTGAACATTTAGGGAAAATCATGGTATGGTCAATTTTTGGTGGGGATTACATGATAAACAAGGCCCAAAAAGCAACCGGTAATAAGGACTAAGTCCTTTGATGGTGCAAAATACCGGGATCGAAGATGGCGTTCTCGTTTTTATTGGAAAAACAAATTAACGCCACTTCAACATGTGCCATAAACTCAAAGAGTTTGAAGAAAAGAGATGAGAAGTAGAAGGGTGGGACAATTGGTAAGACAAACTTTTTAGCTACTCGAGGTAGACTCGCACCAAGCAAATAGATATAGTTTCCATTTATTGCATCGGTGGAAGACCGAGATTTCCCTTTACATGAAATTCCGGGATCGAATATCTCGTCCTCGGTGGACAAGGATGAGGGAACATATGGGGCTTCCCCCATACTAAGACCACACAAAGCATCGTCAAAAGGAGTAGACGAGCTTGTAGCACTCAAAACACGTGGTGATGACGGAGTTAGATTTGTGGAAAAATCAATTAAATCACATTTAAAATCTTTTCCTTTTTTATCTTTTAAACTCTCCTTATGAAAACCCTTTTTGATTATGTCGAAAATATTTGGTGTTTCTAAGACGATGTTAGTTACACTAAAAATTCTCACATTTGTAAATCTTTTTGGTTTAGGTGGTGGCAAGTTCTCAAAACGTTTATCGACGAAGAAAACCTCCCCATCGGGGTCAACATATTCATCATCCGAAAGATCTTCCGTAGAAACCGGCAACTTATCAACACTTTTCATGAATGAATGTTCTAGGTGAGGTGAAGGATTTTTCGATTCAAGTATTGACGGTTTCTTCTTTGTAGGATTTACACTCATAACCTCCACCGGCGGAGGAAATGGTAAATTGTTTTTGGCGACATTTCCTAAAACTCTTGGTGAAAATTCTTTGCAAACGACATTGGTCGAGTCACCATGGTTTAAAGTTGCAATAGAATAGACATGAGAAAGATTGGAGTTTTTTGTTGCATTGATGACAAGTTCTTCCTCATTGAAACGAAGGGTAATTTTTCGAGCATGAACATCGATAAATGCTCTTGATGTATCCAAAAATGAACGACCCAAAATGAGAGGAACTTTTCGATCGATAGGAATGTCTACAACGATAAAGTCAACGGGATAGTAAAACTTTCCGACTTTAACAAAAACGTCCTCGGCTACTCCACATGCTAAAATCGTAGAATGATCGGCCATCTCGATAGACATGTTCGAAGGAGTAAGAGCCGAAAGCGAAAGCGATTTGAAAATCTCGAGAGGCATTAAATTAATACTAGCACCAAGATCGGCCAAGGCGTAGCATTCCTCCATATCTTGAATTGCACACGGAATCAAAAATTTACCGGGATCACCGACTTTTTGTGGTATGCGGCTAAGAAAAACCGATGAACAACTAGACGATTGTTGTAACTTCTCTTTGTTGTTAAGCATACTTTTGAAGTTTGCGGCGAATCGAGGCATCATGATAAGAGCGTCGGCAAAACTTATTTTAAAATGTAAATCACGAAACATTTTCATAAATAGCTCAAATTGATAATTGTTCCGTTCTTGTGCTTTTTCTTTGTTTCGTCTCGAAGGGTAGGGTAAAGGTGGTGTGGGTTGGTCATTAGGCAACGGCCTTGGAAACTCGGGTTCCACAATTGGTATTGGTTCAACCGTAGGTGTGGTATGAGCGGTACTTCGTGGGATTGTAATGTGCTCCTTTTCGACCATCACCTCGGGTTCTCTCTCGATTTCCTTCTCCGTAGAAGTACTTAGACGAGAGATTGGTTCCTTGAAAGTTTTACCACTTCGTGTAGTAATAACCTTCATTTCTCCCCTCGGGTTGTTAATGGTTTCACTAGGAAGACCACCCAAGGAAGAGGGTTTACACATGATTGCTTCAAACATCTTAGCCATTCGGTCCTCAAATTTTGATTGCCTAGCATCCGCTTTTAATAACTCTTGCTTAATCTCATGTTGTCCTAATTCCATCTTTTGTTGATTTTGTTGAAGACGTTGGACATTTCCTTCCATTTTGTTTGCATGAGTTTTAAGTTCATTAGCAAGTTCATTTTTTAGCTCGTTTTTCAACTCGGATCTTAAGCTAATCATCTCACGTCGCATGTTATCAAATTTAGCATCATTTGCTTTAGCATAATCCAAAAATTCTCCTTGCAAATTTTTAGTGTGAGCATTTTGAAAACCTTGTGTAGTGTTTTGAAAATCACGGTTTTGGTTTTGATTAGAAATTTGTCCATTCCCATTTTGATAATTCCCCTTGTTGTAATTGCGTGTATTGCCTTGGTAATTACCTTGGTTGTTGTTTCGATAATTGTTAACATTTTGGTTTGGTGGAGCTTGATTTTGGCGGGAACCTTGACCGTTTTGGTTGTAAGTTCCCGTTGCTACATAAGCACTCGAAGTGTTACCATCCGCGGTAATGCACTCGGAAAGATCATGAGCTCCTCCACAAGATAAACAACTCTTAGCAACCGCTTTAACCGAAGCGGAATTGGAAGCTTCTTGAGCCTTCCAATGGGACATAAGATTAGCAAATCTATCAAAAAACCGATTTTCCTCATTAGCTTCATCATGTAAGGCGTTAATGCTACGAGACGATTGTGACGAAGATGACGAACCCATATTGGAAACACTCGGTGTGTTACGAGGGTTATAAACCTTAGATCTATTTTCAATGATTTGTAAAGCCTCATTTGTCGTCTTGCACAAAAAATTACCACCCGCGGCGGCATTCAAATAATCTCGTTCATGATCATTAAGCCCATTATAAAAAGTATCCACTTGATGCAATTCCGTAAAATCATGGTGTGGACATTCATGTAACATTTCTTTAAAGCGTTCCCATGCCATTGAAAAACTTTCATTATTTCTTTGCACAAATCGTGAAATCTCATTTTTTAAGTGTGTTGTTTTAGATGGTGGAAAAAACTTGTTCACAAACTTAGAAACGAGATCGGCCCATGTCAAAATCGAATTTGGCGGTTCTTTCTCGAGCCAAATTTTTGCGGGTCCATCCAACGAGTATGGAAACAACATTATCTTAATGGCGTCATGTGGAACATCCTTAAATTTGCTAGTGGCGATGAGACGGTTAAAATTCCTAATATGGTAATGCGGGTTGTCTTTCTCATGACCTCTAAACTTATTTGCTTGCAACATAGACATTAAACCCGTCTTAATTTCGAAATTCTCCGCAAGAATGGCGGGAATCACAATAGCCTCTCCAAAACCCTCGGTGGGTGCATGTAGCAACTCCATCATAGTACGATTAGCCATGACGACTTCTTGTTCTACAATAGGTTCAACAATTGGAGGTTCTTCAACAATCAACGTCTCTTGATTGGCTTGCTTTTGAAGTCGTTTACGAGCTCGTTTTGCTTGATTACGAGTGATCATAAACTTCACGAAGAATGGGAGGTGAGCAAAGAAGATTCTTTTTGGGTGTTTTGTGAATTTTCAATTTTTTTGTGTTTTTGATGATATTTAATAATTTTTTTTTTGGATTTTGATGTATCTTCGTAGACAACAATCTACAAAATCTCTCCTCGAATCAAACTCTTGATTAAAGAAGCCTCAAAGGAATGAAAACGATCACGTGGAGTGAACGTCTTCGAATGACTTTAGAACTTTGGTGAAAACCAAATTGTTCAAGAGGGTTTAATCACAAAGAAAACCAAGCAAATATAGTATACGTAATAATACTTTGGGCGGCAAAACCCTCGATTAGCCTTCAATCTCAAAATACTCACAAGCAAGCGGGGAAACGAGGCGGCGCGAAGCACTTAAGAGCCTTTTTCCTTAGGGTATATTTTATAATACCCGCCTTATACCCACCTTATAGTTTGTATCTTTCAAAATCGAGCTTCACGAAAGTATTTATCTATTTTTTGCCTTTTTCTTTTTGTTTGAGATTCGAATACAATAATTAGGAGATCAAATCCCAATTAAGGTTGTGTTTTCACACTTTTGGAGATATTGTAAAATTATTGTGATACTTAATACAATACAGTAATAATATTTGTACAAGAAAAACCAAGAAAACCGATAATACGTATTAGTAGAGTTCTACTAATACAAATACTATTTGGTTAATATTAAAAACAATAATGCAAATTAATCACGACACACCTCCCCGGCAGCGGCGCCAAAATTGATTGTAGGAAAATTACACCTCTTTTAGGAAAAGGAGGGTAAGTAGTGGTAAGTATCAAACAAATGATTTTAGGAAAAATCAAGTGTTAATGACCCTTATGGATTCCAAGTTCGTTTCCCAAGGAGGTATATGTGTGTGACTAATATGTATAAGATTTGAGATTAATATTTGGTTTAGAGGAGGATTAGAAGAGAAAATGACGAAGACGTAAAAAAAAATAAAAAAAATAACTCAAAATCACTACTAGAAAGTTAAAACGTAGAACCTTAAAAATTACCAAAAATAAAATAAATTCTAAAAAATACCAAAAATTCACCAAAAATCAAATATAATAAACTAAGAGTTTACCAATGATCAAAACTTTTTCAAACCTTTTAAATAATTAAATATTCAATTTTTAAATGCTAATTAAAGCCCTAAAAATCAAATAAATTAACAAAAAGCCCAATAAAGATTTTTCAATTGATAAAACTCAAAAATGACCTAAAATGATTAAAAACTATTTTTAGAAATTTTAAACCTAATAAAAACTATTTAAAATGATTTAAAAACTATTAAAACTTAAAATAATTATAAAAATTAATCTAAGAGAGATAAAATTATTCTAAAAGTTGCTAAATTCCTATTTTAATGTATTAAACCTAAGAAAAATGTAAAAAGTTGGAAAATGTGAAATTTTAAAAATAATAATAAAATAATAATAAAATAATATTAAAAATCCAAAAATTATAAAAAATTCTAAAAACTTGCAAACTGGTTTATTTTAACCTAAATAATCAGAAAATGAAAGTGAAATTACCAAAATACCCCTAATGGGCCCCCAAATGGGCCAAATCCAAAATCAGTCAACACAAATGGGCTTTTGGGCCCAAAAAGTCAAACTTGGCCCAATTGACTTGGAAAAGCCCTATCTGACTTAAAATTTAATTCTAAGAACAAATCTATAAAGGCCCAAAAGCTGAAAATGTGCTTATCACAGCTTATTGAACACAAAGCTTATTCTTATTGGGCTTTTCAGCCCATTAAGCCATAAGCTAATGCCATAAGCTCTAATTTGACACACAACCCTCTTTTAGGATGCCAAAGAGATCTGTCAAAAGAAATTTTCAATAAGCTCACTTAATAAGCCAGAAAATAGAAAAGCAAAAATCCACAAAACGACAAAATAGTCGTTTTTGAGAAATACTGAACCTCAGAAGCTGATTCAACTTGCAAAAGCTTTCAAATGGACTCAATAAGCAATATCAATCAACAAAAATCCAATAAGCACAACCAATAAGCCAGAATAAGCACAAATGAATTATGTAAAAGTCAAAGGAGTTGGTTTTCTAGTCAAACCTAAAAGTCAACCACCCAAATGCTCCAGTATGAACAAATGGGTCAAAATATGAGCACCTATTACAAAATCAAAGTTGTTGCTGGTTAAAATAAGCTATTATAGCTTATTGATAAGCTGACACCAAAATTGCACTAGCAGTGGTAACCAGCAGGGGAAAGGAGTTCCCACTGCTTTGACTAATTGACCAAGCTTATTTGAGAGTTCTGGTTTGATTCAATTGGAAACAAAGGAACCCTTGTGATCAGTGAACCACAAGGAGTCAATAGTAACAATAAAATCACAAAATGATCCACACAATAAGCCACAATAAGCCAGACAGTCACCAGATAAGCACTAGATATGCAAATAAGCAGTTAAGCACTTAATAAGCAGATTTCAGCAAAATAAGCCAACCAAACTTAACCAGATGCATACACAAGCTATATAAACTAACAATAAACACAAAGCAACAAGAATCAAACACTGAATCAAAGAAATCAACAAGATCAAAGCACTAGAAGTTATTGATGAACAATGAACAATATGCAGAAACAGTTTGCTGATATACTTGACACTTGATCCAATTTCAAGCCTCAAATCCTTCTACCCTGGTGTGATTAACTATGATTTAGCACTTGTTACCCTTTAACCTATGCTTAGATCTAGGTGTCCTCAAAATCCTAGCCAATTTTACCAAGTTATGAAGATTTTATAGCCAATCTATGAATCTATGTGTTCAAGACCTCAAAACCTGCAAACAGATGAACATATGCTCCCAAATAACAGATACCAATACTTGCATACAACACACAAGCACTTAACAAGCCACAAATCCAACTTATGCAGTAATCCCAAACACTCCTTAATCAGTCACTTATCAAAGTAACTTGTGATTTCTTCTAATAACCTACTGATTTTAATGATAAAAAACACTTAAACAATAGCAACTAACACAATCAAACTCAAAAATCACCAGCACAAACACCAATACTCAAAATCAAAGCACCAAATTCAAAACAGCCATAAACATGAAATTTTTAGAGGAATCTTAACCAAGAGATTATACCTGCCTTCCACAACATCCTAGGAAGGCCAGCAATGCTCCTTGGACCTTGTTCAACAACTAGAACAAGACCAAGGTACTTCAAATAGGGAGATGCAAACAGCCTTGGTTGATGGTTCAAAGTAGAACCTCAAGGACTTGATATCTTCAACACAAGCAGCAAACAACTCAACCAAGGGCTCTAATCCCTTCACAAGCTTGGTGTCAACAAGCTTGTAAGAGCTTATAGCAGATGGCTAAGGGTTAGTACACAAAATAAACCAAAACAGAACCTAGGATTTCAAGGTTTTCAAACCTTAAAAACCTAATGAAACAAGACGTGCCTTAACCACAAGATTAAGATAGGCCTTAACAATCAAATGGAACTCAGAATTAAGCTACTCAAACACCAAACTTTTAACTAAATAAAAAAGAGATTTCAAATTTCAGAAATTCAAATTTTATTAAGCTTAAAAAGGAATTACAAAGATTAATAGCCTAAAACTGGAACAAAGGGACTCTCACATGTTGAGGTCTCCTTTTATAGGCAAATGCCTGGCTAAACACTATTCACAAACCCTAGAAGTGAAAATTCCCTAAATGCCCTAAGTCCTTCTAGACGTTTTCTGATTTTGAGCTGTCCAAATGGATCCTGGATGTTCATTTTAGCTTTGTGATGAAGCAATGAATCATAGCTGTTGATCTTGACACGTCACATAACTTGGGGGCTAAGTTGCTTTCTGATTGGTGGAAATGGAATTGGGGGTGGGGTCCATGGTGATGTGATGGGTGAGTTCAAGTGTGGGATGTATTCGTGTGAGGGTTAATCACTTTTTGGTCAAGGTAATTTGGATTAACCCTTTGTTGGGTAAAAGTAAAATCTGGGTGGAAGAACATGAATAGTGGACCCCTTTGATCCGTTTTTGGTGGAGTGGAACTTGTTTGGCGCGTGTTATGGATTTGAACTTTCAACTTGGCCATTTTAGTCCTTGTTCTTTGGGATTTTTGGTAAATAAGGTTTTTCAGCCTAAAAACATATTTCCCTTTGTAAATAAGTTTCACCACTTGTCACTTTTGGCACAAAACTTTGGAAAAAGGATTTCAAGGGTTATTTTTGCCATTTTGAGATATTTCAAGGGCTGATCTTGGACATTCTTGATCTTCAAAGGTCTTCATTGTTTCTTTGACTTCATGAGGGACCATTATTGGTAATTTTGATTTGTTGAGGGACTAATCTTGCCATTTCTTCAAAGTTGAAGGACCTTTTGTGTAATTTTGACAAACTTAAGGGACCAAACTTGTAATTATTAATATACAAGGGTTTTAAGTGTCATTTCTTCAATAAATGAGGATCAATCTTGTTTGTCTTCAAGTCTTCAAGGGTATTTGTTGAGAATTTCCATGATTAGGGCCCGGTTCTTTGTACGGCTTCGTTTCTCGTGTCCGTTTTTCCTTGTAACTTGTGATCTTTTGTCTTTTTCACGATATCCATACCTAAAATACACAAGTAAACAAACACAATCATATATATGGTATTTTATGACATTTTTATGCATTTAAAGCCCGAAAAGAATGATGAGATCATGTATAAATGCCATCTCATCAGTGATCATCCAGATCACCAGTCCCATCATAAGTCTTGACGCACGCCGGCATGCGACGCTTTGTGTCCTTAGAGTAATTACGTATGCGGAGGGTAAAAGGATCTTCCCTTGGATCAACCCATGGACAGGGGAGATTAGGATCACACCATGGGCGGGAGTGATCTTCTGCTTCCGTCTCGCGATAATAGGGGCCGCCGTAGTACTCTTCATTGTCTGGTGGCGGGGGAGGAGTACGCCTGGATCGGCGACGCTTGGGTGGATGGTCATCCGAATCCTCTCCTGATGGACCGTGAGAAGGGGGCGGTGCCCCATTCTTTGGCTGAGGATCACTCTTGTGAGAAGAGCTAGGAGCCTTCTTCCCGGTATTCATCCTGTCCCACACGCTTGTGCGGCGATTAGTTCTCGTTAGCTCCAGATCTGGTCGTTCGGGTGAATCGTCGGACCTCTCTCCCTCCTCACGGGATTGTAGTAGTTCCTGCATAATATGATCCCCTATGCGTTCGAACACATTCCTATGTTGGGGAGTTTCCTCAAAGAGGTTTCGTTCCTGGGGTCGTGTACTTCGCTTCCTTCGAGTTTGAGGAGAGGTGCCCGGTCCGGCACTACCAAATTTGAGCCAAGATTAGAGGTACCTCCCTAAGTTCAACCTGGATGCGATTCCTGGGACGATCCTCTCGAAGTTCTGCGTGAGAACTCGAGTGAGATCTTCCTCACTAAGTGGTTTGACCTCCACTTCTTCCTCGGTTGATGGCCTGCGCGGCTCCTTATTAGGGGGCTTAGGTGCGCTCCCTGGATCAGGGTTGTCCAAGGTTGAGGTCGATGGTGGGGCGATAGCGGACGTACCTGCTCTACCCATGGACTGAAAAACGCTCCGGTTATTCGGTCCACCTGTTTGGTTGCCGGTGGACTGAGTGGGAATGAGTATCCCGTCCCCTGTGGACTTCCGATTCGCATGATTTGTGTGCCTGGGGTTTCCTTGCGGATGTCCTTTCGTCATTGAGAGATCGAGATGAGATTTGCTCTAGCTTAGTGTATTGGTCCCACGGATGGCGCCAACTTGTTGATACAAAAGTTGGATGATCCTTGCTAGACCCGAATTAGGCTTAATTCGGGTTGGCTGGGGTCCGGCTCCTGCACCAAGTGAAATATTTGGTTGGGATCCTGCACACTAAAACAACACGCGTTAGACTTACCGTGGGAATGTATCCCACGAATAAGCTCCGGCGTGAGAGTAAGTAATCGGTTAGGGTTAAAGGATCGGATGAGTTGTGAGTGTGTAGAATGTAATACCTTTGTGGAACCCTTGGTGGTTCCTTATATAGGCAGTGAAACCCTAATGGGCTGTCACTGATGCTTCGGCCCTAAGGAAAGGATAATTACCAGAATTAGATTGATTGTTATCTTCTAATTATGGTGAGTGAATATCCTCTTCTTTGGGGTAAATCATAATCATAGTAAGAGTATGATTCTGTCTAACCCTGTAACGGCCATGCCGGGCCGTGGGCCGCTCACCTGTGTGCGGTTACTGTTCATCTAAGCTCATAAGCTTAAATGACATGAATCCCACCCATCAGTAATGGGCCGGATGCGGGTAGTACCCGTGGGTCGGGTTCATGACCCGGCTGGGAACTATACGTCATCACCTACCCCAATCCATGTGCAAGAGCAGGCTGAGTCATCACAAAGCTCCAAGAACCAGCTAAGGGAAAGTCACGAGATGAACAAGCTGCCAAATATCATTGACTAGATGGACGATTTAGATCACAAGCCCTGTTCACTGCTCAAATCTAACGTCCAAGATGCATTCAACCTTCTGCTATCACATGGAGACCAGAAATTCGTCTAGAAGAAGGAATCAAGAATCGGCATATTCTCAGCATCAATCAAGGGTATTTCTGGAATTGAACATCAATTAGGTTTTAGTTGTTTTTTTTTATTATAGAATCATCTGTAGGCTATTATATAAAGCCAGTAGGTTTTATCTTTTACTTTTGTTCCAATTTTTAGTTCTCAAAATTTGTAATGTTATATTCAAATTTGATGAATGAAATTGAGTTCCCTTTTGCACACTTTAATTTTTAGTCAATTTAATTTTCCTGAAAAAGATGAGGTTATAAAAGGTTTGTGAAAAGATTCTTGAAAGAAAGCAGAAAGTGTTTGATTTTTTTTTAAAAAAGTGTTACTGTTCACGTTACTGTAGCATGCGCTACTTGGTTATGCTCTCTGAAAAATAGCTGGTTCAAGGGAGTTTATGTTTTTGGTCGAAGATTTGAAGCTTTTGGAAGCTTGGTTGTTATTTACTTGGTGGTTTCAAGGTTTAAAGAGGAGTTGCTTCCTTAGTTCTTGGTTATTCAGTCTTTGGTTAAGAATTGAAGGTTTATGCGGTATTGATCATTGTAGAAACTAGAAGGGGGGGTTGAATAGTTTCTTATATTTACTTGTTAAAATATGGTTTCCAAAAATCCTTTTTCAAAAACTTAGGCTTGAGGAAATATGTGAAATCTTCTTATGCATAATATGAACAATGATAGTGTAGCTAAACTAATACTAACAAAAATATATCCACAAAGAATAAAGAATGATAGTGTAGCTAATCTAATACTAACACATGTATATGCAAAAAGAATAAAGAATGTAAAGAGTTAAGGGTAAAGAAAGATCAAACCGAACACCAAGGATTTATAGTGGTTCGGCAACGAAGCTCACTCCTCGTCCCTACTCCACTCCTCGAGTACTCCTTACTCCAGAGTTCACTACACAACAAGCTCCTTATGGTGGAGAAAACCGTACACGTCGCTTAACCAATTTCCGACTTTAAGCTAAAAGTCGAGCCCTAATTGTAGCTAGGACCAATCTACACAACTATACTTAGTACATACACAACTTCCAAATAGAAACAACTACTTGGATCTTCACAACTATGACACAACTACAAGTATATAAAATTTGATCTTCAATGGATCTTTGGTGGTGGACTCAACACTTCACTAGGATAGTGTTCTTCTCTTTGCACTTGGAGAGGAAGGGATGGAAGACCAAGATTCACTTCTTAAACAAGTAATAATCAAACAAATGATCAAAGATTTGAGTGATTAAAGAAGGGGTTTGAATCTGGAAATAAATGTGCAAAAGAGGTGAGGTGAAAAGCTGATAATGGTCCACTATTTAAAGGATAAAGGAGCCAACGGCTATATCTGCCCGCGGTACCTTATCACAGCCCGCGGTACCTTATCGATAAGGTACCGCCTAGGCGCTAAGGTACCGCCGGACTAGACTCCGCTCCTTTTTGTCCTTTAGTGGTGGAGGTCTTATCTGGGTATAAAAAATATCCTGAAAGGATATTCTTAACAGAATAAGAATATGCCATTTTCAAATTTCAAATAATTAATTTAATAAAACATTTTCTTAAAAATAAAGTTTAATAAAAACTTGTCACATTTAATAAAAAGTGAGTTTTAAGAAAAGATTAAATCACTTGATCACTTGATTAAGGTTAGTACTTGTTTATCCATACCTTAGGTGAAATTGGTAAAATGAATAATACTTGAACTCAAGAATTCGTTTTTCGTTGTTTTCATAAATGCTTGTTTTTACATATTGTCGTAATCAAAACTAAGCGAGATCGAAAAATGCAAGTAACGTTTTTAGTCATTATTGCATTAACAATCTCCCCCTTTTTGATTCCGACAATACATAAACTCAATCACACAAAAACAATATTTTTGAAGACGAGTTTATTCATTTCTCCCCCTTTGTCGAAGCAAAAAGGTTGCGTAAGCTGGTGTTGAAGAAACGGACTTTGCAAAGACTCCTCCTTGGTGCTTACTCCCCCTAGCTTGGGGCACCGACGAATCGAGATATGGTGACAAGCTACATAGAAGGGTTAGTTGAACAAAAGAAACAACCAACAATATATAGCAATAGGTCACAAAAAGAAAATTAAAAGAGAAGAAAACATAAGGACAAAGATCCAAGATAGGTTACTAAAGAAACATCATACAAATAAGTATGGAAAAAGAAACAAGCCAAAAGCATAAATCTAATCCTAGTTATTCTAGAATTCTAAGATTTGCTTGAATTTGGTGTCTTGAGGATAAGCAATCAATGCTTATATGAAAGACAAGGTAATAGCGGAGGGTGGTGGTGGCTTGTTGGAGATCTCATAATCAAAGTGAAGATGAGGCTTGATTAAGAGACTCTTGATGTAGCTCAACTCCTCATAGATGTGTGCCATAACAAGATGTTGATATTGACAACAATGACAATATGTTCCATGGTGCATGACATTATCATGAGAAGGAGGAAGAACACTAAAGGGTGGTGGTGGAAGAAAGGAAGTTCCACAATCAACATTCTTGGTAGGAGAAATGTGATTAAGAGTGTTCTTGGGTGGGTTTGGATTGAAAGCAATTGGAGAAAATGAAGGAGATTCAAGGCTTTCATTGGGAGAATAAGACATTTTGGATGTGAAGTAATGCAAAATGCTTATGGTTTAAATAGGGAAGGCTTAGGGTATTTTTGGGGTGGTCAAAGGGTTTAAAACAAAGATTCTCAAAAAGGTTGGAGCAAATATTGAGTTTCAGACAAAAACCCGAAAAGGAAGGCCACCGTAGGCGGTTCCTTATCTATAGTGGCGGTACCTTATCAATAAGGTACCGCGGCTCAAATATGGAACCGCCTGCAGAAGCAGGGTTTGGTGTTTGGAGAAAGATTTTTCAGCAAATCTTATTTTTCTAGTCTAACTTATCATAGGGATGTGCTTATAAGCAAAGATAGACAAAGAAAACATATGCAAACTTACCAAATAGAGATTTGACCAAAATACATGGATTAAAAAATCAATGTAGGAGGTGTGTAAAACAATACCTTAAGTCATGACACAATAATCCTCCATGATTCAATCTTGTTCTTGCTATGTTTGAGAGAATCATACATATGAATTATGTAAGCTCTACATTAATAGCGAGAATCTATGAAAAATCGTTTTTAGATTGAATTAACAATGTCAAACGAATTTCTCAACCATTTTCGAAAGAGACTTTGAGAGTTTTGAAAAGGAGAGGAGAAGATTTTTCAAAAGAATTTTAAAAGACTCAAGGACTTAAAGTGGTAATAGAAAACACACAAGAAGAAAAGAATTTAAGGAAGATGTTCCATTAATCCTAGACCTAGACGCAAGTAATTAAAAGGTTTCCTCTTAAGTGGCTTAGTGAAGATATCGACTAAGTTGTCCTCAGAGGGCACCTTTTCAATAGTAATGTTCCCCTTTTGAACATTATCCCTAAGGAAATGGTGTCTAATTTCTATGTTTTTGGTTCGCGAATGTTGCACGGGATTCTTGCTTAGGTCTATAGCGCCTTTATTATCGCACATGATGGGAACATCATCAAGAGAAATCTCGTAATCAACAAGCGCTTGCTTGATCCATAGAGCTTGTTGGCATGCTTTACCGGCACTCACATACTCGGCTTCCGTGGTGGATATCGCAAGAGCAGTTTGTTTCTTGGAGAACCAAGAAGTTAAACAACAACCCATGAAGGTACAAACTCCACTAGTGCTTTTCCGGTCCACATAGTCTCCCGCATGATCCGAGTCCGCGTAGACAATGCTTTCTACGCCGGTCCCTTTAGGATACCATAATCCTAAATGTATAGTGCCTTTAATGTATCGGAAGATACGCTTAACCGCTTCAAGGTGAGAGGTTTTGGGAGCCTCTTGGAAGCGAGCACAAAGGCAAACACTAAACATGATATCCGGTCGACTTGCCGTTAGGTACAACAAACTACCAATCATACCTCTATATTTGGTGTTTTCTACCGACTCACAATCATCATCTACGGTGAGTTTAGTATCCGAGGCCATAGGGGTCTTCATTGGTCTAGATTCTTCTAATCCAAATTTCTTAAGCATTTCTTTAGCGTACTTAGATTGACTAAAGAAAATACCATCGTCCATTTGTTTAATTTGGAATCCTAAAAAGAAGTTAAGTTCTCCCATCATACTCATTTCAAACTCATCATGCATGATTTTGGCAAAGTCATCACACAATTCTTTACAAGTTGAGCCAAATATAATGTCATCAACATATATTTGTACGATTATGAGGTGAGGACCTTTCTTCTTTGTAAAGAGTGTATTGTCTACCATTCCCATGGTATACTCATGTTTAACAAGAAACGCTTTATGTCTATCATACCAAGCTTTGGGTGCTTGTTTGAGTCCATAAAGTGCTTTCTTAAGCTTGTAAACATGGTCCGGTTTCTCAAAATCAATGAAGCCGGGAGGTTGAGCCACATATACCTCCTCATTGATCAAACCGTTAAGAAATGCACTCTTTACATCCATTTGTTGAAGCTTAATATCTAAGGCACAAGCGTAGGCTAAAAGGATTCTAATTGATTCTAATCTAGCTACCGGTGCATATGTCTCGTCATAATCAATCCCTTCTTGTTGATTATAGCCTTGAGCTACAAGTCTAGCCTTGTTACGAGACACAACACAATTCTCATCTAGCTTATTCCTAAATACCCATTTGGTTCCTATAATGGTAGAACTTCTAGGTGGAGGAACAAGTTCCCAAACATCATTGGCAACGAATTGATTCAATTCTTCTTGCATCGCAATGACCCAACTCTCATCCGTCAAAGCTTCTTTAACATTCTTTGGTTCAATCAAGGATACAAAACAAAAGAATTTGCTTTGGTTTTGGACTTGAGATCTTAGGGTCCTTTGATTTAAGTCACCAATGACATTATTGAGAGTATGATCCCTAGACTCCTTAATGTTTACTTCCTTTTCAACACTAAGGTCTTCAACATTTTTCTAACCTCTTTGGCTTTAACTACTTCTAATTCATCCAAGTCATCATCAACCAATGGTGGTGTCGTGGGTGAAGGAGGGGTTTCATCAAAGGTTACGTTGAGTGATTCTTCAATAACCCTTGAGGTTCTATTTAGGACTATGTAGGCCTTACTAGTTTGGGAATAACCTAAAAGGATACCTTCATAAGACTTTGGGTCAAACTTGGTAAGGTAGTCTTTGGTGTTGAGGATAAAGCACTTGCTTCCAAACACCCTAAAGTATTCTAATGAGGGTTTCTTACCTTTAAGAATCTCATAGGGGGTCTTTCCTAGGAAAGGTCGAATAAGAATTCGGTTGAGAATATAAGTCGATGTATCCACGGCATTGCACCAAAACTTTTGAGGCAAAGATTTCGAGTTAAACATCATCCTACTCATCTCTTGGAGAGTCCTATTCTTCCTTTCAACTACCCCATTTGATTGTGGAGTGCGAGGAGCCGAGAAGTTATGGGTAATACCATGAGCTTCACAAAAGGCACCAAATTGCACTTCATTATCAAATTCCCTACCATGATCCGTCCTAATAGAAACAATTGAACATCCTAGTTGATTTTGAATTCTTCGACTAAAGATTTCGAAGTGATCGAAAGCTTCATTCTTAGATGCCAAAAATCTAGTCCAAGTGAATCTAGAATAGTCATCAACTATAACTAGGGTATAAAGGTTACCTCCATAACTCCGTATGGCGGAAGGTCCAAAGAGATCCATATGTAGGAGCTCTAAGCACCGAGAGGTCGAAACCAAATTCTTGGATTTGTGACTTGAGTGAACTTTCTTTCCAACTTTGCAAGCATCACAAAAGTGACTATCAAACTTAATCTTGGGGAGGTGTCTTACCAACTCCTTAGAGACTAAAGATTGAATTAAACGCATATTAGCGTGACCTAATCTCCTATGCCAAAGAGTAGAACTATCATCTATAGTCGCAAGACATATGTTGTCTTTTGACTTCTTATTAACCTTCATGACATAAAGCCCATGCTTTCTAACACCTTTTCCAATGACTTTTCCATCTTTTACGATTTCACTGTCATGTTCCGAAAAGATGACCTTACACTTATTATCACAAATTTGACCTATACTTAAAAGGTTAAAACCTAAGTTATCTACGTGCTCAACATTTTCAATGGTCATGGAGTCAAGAGAAACCGTACCTTTGCCAATGATTTTACCACGTAGACTACTAGCGAATGTGACGTTACCTCCATCATATGCTTTGTAATGCGAGAACAAACTTCGATTACCCGTCATGTGTTTAGAACATCCACTATCCTTAATCCACTCATCGGGCTCCAAATCAATTCCCAAGCATATCTAGGTAACAACACACAAGATCAAACATTTGGTCCCAATATCTCATGGGTCCAAAATTGTTAGTTCCAAACATCCCTTGCATTTGGTTGGGATGCATGAATGAGGTGGGGATTCCCCATGGAGAACAAAATGGAGGAGGGTAGTAATTCATGTAACCATTTTTTTGTTCATTACTTCTCATAGGTGTGTTTGATCTAGGTTTAGAGTTATTATTATTCCTTCTAGGTGTTGGATTTTTACTTCTAGGTCGTGAGTTGTTTTGATTATCTCTTGTAGGCGTTGTCGTTCTACTTCTAGGCTTAGACTCATTCCGTACTCTAGGTGGAGTAGAAGATAGTCTAGATAAACTTCTATTTCCCATGAGAGGTTTACTTAACGGCTTATAAAACTTACCAATAGCATTGTCGTCAAGTATGAGTAATTGAACCTTATTAACAGTAAGATGCTTTGGTTTTTCATTTAACTTATATTTTTCAGAAAGTTCAGAATTTTCCCAAAAATCAACTTCTGGCCGCGGTACCTTATCTATGGCCGCGGTTCCATAGTGATAAGGAACCGCGCCATACGATGTGGAACCGCGTCCAGAGGGTGTTTTCTGTGAAAACCTGACTTGTTTTGGTTCACTAGTTGAAGCTCCATTTGAGTTAAAACCTAGACCAAGTTTTTCCTTAGAATGAACTTGTTTGTTTAACATATCATCAAGAGCACTAGTACCTTTCATGAACTTTTCCAATTTAATGGAGGTGATCTTGAGATCATCATTCTCTAATCTACGTTTCTCACAACTTAAGCACCCTAAATCAACCTCTTTGTTTTTCTCAAGTTTAGCCAATTTCTCCCTAAGTTCATTGATCTCATTTTCAAGCTTAGTTTTGGTTGATTTTAAGGTTTTATTCTTTTCTATGAATTTAAGACTAAGTTTGTGTAAGCTATCATATTTTCCTTCAAATTCAATATCATCTAAAGTGGAACTATCATTGCTATAATATTCGGTTTCGGAATGTACCTCTTTAGAAGTGTGAGCCATAAGACATTTCTCCTCTTTGGGGTTGTCATCATCATCTTCACCGCTATCGCTCCAAGCGCCACTAACGAATGCCGTGTGGTTCTTATCACGAGCAGGCTTTGGACAATCACCAATGAAGTGATTTGGATCACCACATCTAAAGAAACTCCTATCACCTTTTTCGTTCTTGAAAAACCGATTCTTTGACAATGGTTTCTTGTCATAGTTTGGTTGCCTAACGTGTTGACCTCGTCTCTTGAAGAACTTCTTGAAATCTCTCACCGCCAATGCATACTCCTCGTCATCACTTTCCGAGGAACTATCATGGTTACTTTGTGCCTTCATGGCTTTAAGTGCAAGAGATTTCCTTTCACTCTTGGTTTTTACTAGTTCCGAGTCCTTCAAAATTATCATCTCCTGAACCTTCAAGTTTCCTATGAGTTCATCGAGTGATAAAGTTGAGAGATCTTTCGACTCTTCAATAGCCGTGCCTTTTGCTCTCCACTTTGGATGTAAGGCCTTAGAAACTTCCTAACATTGTTCTTGCTAGAAAAACCTTCATCAAGTGCTTTTAGACTAGAAATAATAGTGTTAAACCTAGCAAATGCACTATCAATAGTTTCATCTTCTAAGATGACAAATTGTTCATATTGTTGGACAAGAAGATCGATTTTACTTTCTTTGACTTGGCTATTACCTTGGTGAATTACTAAAAGAGGGTTCCAAATATCTTTAGCGGTTTCACACATAAAAATTCTTTCATACTCTTTCTTAGGCAAAGCATTATAAATCACCATTTTAGCCTCATTATTTTTTGAAAGTTTCTTTTTAGTGTCATCATTAGCTTTGTCAAAAGTGACTAATTCTTTTGTTTTAGAAACTTCATTAAGTTGAAAGGGTAAAAAATCACCATTGGTAATAACATGCCAAAGATCTAAATCTTTTGATTTCACATAAGTTTCAAATCTATTTTTCCAATAAATAAAACTATCGGTTTCAAAAAGTGGTGGTCTTTGCATAGATTGCCCTTCTAGGTACTTGTTGGAATCCATAGATCGATTCAAGTTTTAAAATACAATATACTTTAAAAATTCTTGAGCAACCCGCTCTGATACCAATTGTAGAAACTAGAAGGGGGGGGTTGAATAGTTTCTTATATTTACTTGTTAAAATATGGTTTCCAAAAATCCTTTTTCAAAAACTTAGGCTTGAGGAAATATGTGAAATCTTCTTATGCACATATGAACAATGATAGTGTAGCTAAACTAATACTAACAAAAATATATCCACAAAGAATAAAGAATGATAGTGTAGCTAATCTAATACTAACACATGTATATGCAAAAAGAATAAAGAATGTAAAGAGTTAAGGGTAAAGAAAGATCAAACCGAACACCAAGGATTTATAGTGGTTCGGCAACGAAGCTCACTCCTCGTCCCTACTCCACTCCTCGAGTACTCCTTACTCCAGAGTTCACTACACAACAAGCTCCTTATGGTGGAGAAAACCGTACACGTCGCTTAACCAATTTCCGACTCTAAGCTAAAAGTCGAGCCCTAATTGTAGCTAGGACCAATCTACACAACTATACTTAGTACATACACAACTACCAAATAGACACAACTACTTTGATCTTCACAACTATGACACAACTACAAGTATATAAAATTTGATCTTCAATGGATCTCTGGTGGTGGACTCAACACTTCACTAGGATAGTGTTCTTCTCTTTACACTTGGAGAGGAAGGGATGGAAGAACAAGATTCACTTCTTAAACAAGTAATAATCAAACAAATGATCAAAGATTTGAGTGATTAAAGAAGGGGTTTGAATCTGGAAATAAATGTGCAAAAGAGGTGAGGTGAAAAGCTGAGAATGGTCCACTATTTGAAGGATAAAGGAGCCAACGGCTATATCTGCCCGTGGTACCTTATCACAGCCCGCGATACCTTATCGATAAGGTACCGCCTAGGCGCTAAGGTACCGCCGGACTAGACTCTGCTCCTTTTTGTCCTTTAGTGGTAGAGGTCTTATCTGGGTATAAAAAATATCCTGAAAGGATATTCTTAACAGAATAAGAATATGCCATTTTCAAATTTCAAATAATTAATTCCTTAGTTCTTGGTTATTCAGTCTTTGGTTAAGAATTGAAGGTTTATGCGGTATTGATCATTTGGTATAAGCATTGTGTGATAAGCTTGGATTAAGCTAAGGTGGGTTTGGAATGGTATAAGCTTAAGAGAGGAGAGGTTGAGGTACTTGTAGCTATGGTTAAAGTCTTCAAAAATCTTGGACCCTATGTAAGTGACTTCCCCCTTTGTTAAGTTCATTTTTTCTATAAATATGTCATAGCTTAATCTACATGCTTATGTGCTTATTTGCCCGATTTCTTGCTTCATTAATTGCTTATTTACTTTTATGTTACTTACTTTATATGCTTTTCAAATATTCTGCTTTTCGTAGTGTCGATTTTTCATTTTCTGTTTTATAACTGTGTTTGAAAGAAGTTTTTTTATTTTTTCATGAGCATAAGGTTAAGTTTAGTTCTCAATTGCAACGTCAGTTGAAGGTTTAGAGTAGTAGTAATCAACTTTTCTTCAAGACATATTCATAAAAACAAAAATATTGTATTCTTTGTGTTTCATGAATTCTATAAGCAGTTGGTTTTAGAATCTCATTATTTGAGGTTAATTGTGTTATGTTGAGATTGATTTCGACTTGTACTGAGTTATTTTAGAGATCAGCATTGTTGTTGAAGTTCAGCACCACTTAGATTTCAGTTTGAGTTGGCCAAGTTTATGTCATTTAACACCACCAGGTATACTCTCTCATTTGGAGGAGTTACGTGCTAATTTTTAGAGTATAGATAGCTTAGGAGATTCAGAATATCTGTTTCCAAAAATTGTTGGGTGTTAAGGTTTTTAGAATAACTTATTTATGAGTAGAATATGGCGAAAATTCCTTTTATTTGCACCTAAGTACACCAGCAGCTGCTGTGGTGTGATTGGAAGATTTAGGATTCGCAACTCAGATTTTAGATAGTCTAGATGGTGATGATTTTCTGTTTTTAGTTCGCTTTAAGAAAATGCTAAACATCAGCTTTTAGAATAAGCTACAAGTTGCCTTAAAAGTTCATAAAATTGGACTATTCTTGCAGCCACTGTAGCATCTTTCTTAGGCTCTTGATTTTCATAGAATTGTGTTCATTTGTGGTTTATGTGGTTGAATTTGATTTATGTTTGTTGTATTGCTTATCTGCTTATCACCAAAATTTCCCAAGAAAAATCTGTCAAAAAAATATACAACAGAAAGTGGAAGTAGTGGGTCTCGAACACCTGACCACACACACTGCATAAGACGCAGCACAACATCACCCAGCCATCTGCACTCGCTGCACGTTTTGTTACATTTGCTTTTACTTTTTTTTATTACTTTGTTTATTTTGTGTATTCACTGATAAAAGAAAAAAAATAAACAAAAAAAAGACCACAGTGGGTCTCGAACAAGTGACCTAGAGCTCAATAGCCAAACAACTCTACTAACTGCTCTACACTTTTTTTCTTGTTATCAGTTGCATAATCTTTTCTTTATACTCTTTTTTTACATTGTTTTTGCTTATAAGTTCATTTAAGCTTATTGGCAACTTATATGTAGCTGATTTTTACAACTTATATTTTTCGTGTAAACTTTGCATCATTAGATATCTTATGTAATTTTTTATAATTTTAGAAAAATCATTCGTTATTTTTAAATCATTTATTTACTTTAAATAGTTTTTAATTCATAATAAAAAATATAAAAGTCAAAAAAACATAATTCTTTTTTTTCAAAATTTTCTTTTGTCATTTCAACGTTAGAAAAATAAATTTGATTTTTTAGAGTTTAAATTTCATAATTTTCTTTTTATTATTTCATTTTCTAGGATTATTTTAGTTTTAAATTTGAGAAAAGTCATAAAAAATAGTTAAATTAAGTTTTTATTTTCAGAAAAATGTTTTTTAATTTTTAAATAATACACTTTAGGTTTACAAATAAAAAAGTTTGAATTTTGTCTTTTTCTTAGCTAGTTTTATTTTTAGATTTTTTTAACTTTAAAAACTAATATAAATTAATTTAAAAGTTTTCAAATTTTTTTTTGTTTTTCAGATTTTTCTTAGTTAGGTTTTTTAGAACTTTTTAGTAATTTTTAATAAATTTTTAGGTGAAATTTTTCGTTTGGTCGCGTTTTGACGTTCGTACGTTGAAGCGTTTTCGACCGTTTTAAGCGTAATTCGTCTCCGTTTTCTTTTCTTTCCTTTTTTCCAAAAATGTAACAACTCGATTAAATAACGTATAATATTTTTGGCTAAACACCACACCTCCTCGAGAACGAACTCGACGACGAGTATTCGCATTTTTCACAAAACGTGATACTTAATACTTACCCGTTTTGTCGATTTGTTTTTCCTAAAATAAAGTGTACAAAAATACTGCATCAGCTGTCATCTCACTTACCTTAACTTATGTAGATCGAGCTGTATTTATGGTTAAATAAGGGGAGATTGTTGGGAATCTAAGTTTATTAGATTCCATGTATCATAGATTTAAACACAAATCAAGTTGTTTGATATTAACTTGCCTGTGCCTAGGAGGCAGGCAAGCATCGCAAGACTCACAGAGATCTAAGTCTCTGTGAGAAACCTCAGAGGAGTCCATGTCAGAGACATTGTCAAGGAAGTCGAAGATTACTTGAAGACATACTCATTGGCTGTGATGGATAACAGCCAAGATGTATCAGGGACTCTGAGGGGTTGAGGGTTAACGGAGGTGGCAATACCCTGTTAACACTCAGTACACTTTGGACATACCTTAACGTGTACGAGACTATGAAGAAAAGGGAAACTATGTCAGCTCTATTTCCCTAAAGCATTGTGGCAGAGTACCAAGAATAGAAGAACATCTTGTGACAGAGGTCTGACAAGTGTCTGTCTAGTGTAGTCACCATCAACCAGTACTTGGAGTCAACCTCGTACCACTATAAATAGGTTATGTAGCCTAGAGTTAATGTTCAACACTTTGACACATTTCACACATTAACTCTTAGAACTTGTTGAACCAAACAACTGCGACTGTGTTCATAAGTTAGGTTTTAGTTTGTCCAAAGTGTGCACAACACATTGTCATCAAACGGTGTTATCCATAACACTTGCAATTCTTTATTATACAATAATAAGTGTTATGTTTGAAAAGTAATTAAGTGCGTTGATTAGTTTAGTTTATTGTTTCAATCTTGGTTTAGGGACTTTCAAATGCATGAAAACAAGGTCAAATTTAAACTTCATGATTAATTAATATACGACACGAACCATGAACGTTTAATACGAATATTACGTATATTAATTTATTTACTACAAGTATTACGTGTATTAATATAAATATTAATACATGATAAGTATTTACGTTTAATACTTAAAAACATTACAAGAAATAAAACACGACATTTAAAAATCCGAACACATGTAGGAATTAACAAGGCACAAAAAATAAACGTAATATGTATGTATGTGTAGGTCTTGGACGGTTAGAGAAAGGAAGGAAAGGGTGGGCTTGGCCCAACCCATTAAGTATCCAAGTCCAAATAAAATAAACATGCAGGGTTATTATTAATACAACTATAGTCAAACAAAACACTAAAAATAAAACAAATGAATGTTTCTTCCTCCCCTTCTTTTCTGCCGTCGACTTAAACACCAAGGAACAAGAAAAATCATGGATTGATCTTAAGGAATTCGGGTTTTGTTGTTCGTGAATCCATTGTTTGAGTGTACATGAAATCGTTATCGTGAAGTCGGAGTGATCTTCCACTTTCGTTTTCAACCTCATTAGTGGACACAAGGTACGGATATTCCCTCCTTCAGTAAGCACATTCTCTTTCCTATATTAGGATTCCCCGTATGCAGCCATCTGTTTTCCCCAGTTGTTTATGTGTCTTAAACACTTTCAGTAAATGCTATGTTTTATTTTAAATTGCCTAAGATGTATATATACATGCTAGTTTCACCTAGTTATGGGGTTCCATTGTAGGTTTATAAAATTCATAACAATTATACAAACCCTAAATAAGATCAAAGCACACATAGCGGAAGCGATTTAACAAGATCATAATAATAACACAATTATAATTCATCGAATTAGGGTTACATACCTTTATCCTAGCGAAGATCTACAAGATCACCAACGAATCACCAATTAGGGTTTATGACAAACACTACCAAGATATAGTCTAAAGTAAGACTACATTACGTTCTTGTACACACGTAATACAACGAGCTAACCGTGATTCTAGCACGTGAAAATGGAGCTTCTACGCTTGTGGAAAATCTACCCAACAACCCTAGAGAGGGGCTAGGACTAGATTATTGCTAAACCAAAACCAAAGGATAAAAGGAACCCTAAAAAGGTGTTTTTCCTTTTGGTGTTGATGGCAATTAGAACCCAAAAACCAAACCAAAACCAAACGAATCCCTCAGGGTTTCGTGGGAGTTGATCGGCCAAAAGGAGAAAGACAAGAGAAAGTGAGGTGAAAAAATAATGAAGGTTCTGATGTGTTTATATATGCTTACAAAACTTGTAGTCCAAGATAAACTAAATAAGGCAAGAAATATTTCTTCCTTTTTTTTCTTTTCTCCACCACCGGCCCAACCCACCAAGGGTATTCCAGATCTTTTTTTAACTCTTGTTAATTATTCCACATTGACCGTTAAGTCCTTAACTCTTAAATTTAACGACGGTTAAAGTTATTTCTCGATCTAATTTAATAAACATATAAATATATTTATTAAATAAATTAAATCTTTACGTATTATGTGCAATCCCGTAATCCCGAGTTCGATCCTAACACACAACTATTAAATTAGAGTCCATAAACTTTCAGCTCCCACATGGACATATTTAAAATAGTGTGATCACATCGGTTAGCGTCTAGTTACACGCCTATGCCTCTAGCACTATCTCGAGTAAGATTCCTTGGACAAAACCTTTTAATGATTCATCATTATTATTATCCCTTTATTTCTAATACAACGTTAATAAGTATATGGATCTCAGACATTCCTTTCAGTAATCATTCTGTTTCTCGTTTATCGGATTCAAGGAAGATTACCAAAACTTCTAAACATAGTTTAGAAAGACTTTTGGTACGGCCATACAAACATCTTACTAATCCCACGAGGGACCCAGTTGTATTAATCTTCAAAATAAATTTGAAGGAAACAAACTCCATATTGACTACAAGCAAAACTTAAGAATTTTGCAACACTTATGAAAATAATTCTTATAGCTATTAGTTACGTTTAGCGTTAGATTATTCCACACAAATGCACTAGATCCATGATAGTTTCCTGGTAACTCAGGTCTGAGGATAACTATTCATGATTTACTTGATGACAAATATCCATAAAGTATAATAATATAGTTGGGATAAGTCCAATATTCAATTAATTGAATATCATCCAAAATCGATCAATATACTTTCAAGTATACTCTATCGCAATTTTGAATTGTCTTAGTTTAATAATATTCCCATATTATTAATCGACAACGGACATTTAGCATAACAAATTATTCATGGATTAAAACATGTAAAATAGGATACAAAATTATATAACAAGAATAAACGAAACCCAATCTTTATTTCATTAAATAATAATGTCTTAACATCCTTTATCCAGATACTAAATAGATGAATGCATGAAAACATGGTCGATGCATCATGCCTTTAGTAGTGACCTTCACACTTGTTTGGCAAAGCATAAAACAACCAATCTTGACCTATTTAGAATTTTGAGAATACTCTCTTCAATAATTCAATTATTGAAATTCTTGCATATGTGCATTAAAATAGATTGATATTGCCACATGGTATCAAAATTGTGAAACATCCTTGATCACCAATTTCTTACACTAAACTTCCAAAACACATTTGAAGTTCTAAGTATTCTAGTTCTTTAATGTATAATGCAACTTTAATCAACATGTCATCTCCAAAGAGCCCATGACTAATATTGAGTGTTACCTCAATTATATCTTTTCATGTTTTGATAACTTGTCATTTAAAGATATAAATATGTTACCTATAATATCTATTATGTAATGTTTGATTCCAACCAAACATTCAAGTTTATTGTTATGCTAATTTGCACAACTATTGACAAATTACTCATCTTTAGAATATGGAAGTTGATCCAAGACAAGTATGTTATTCTATTTCCAAACATATTCTTTTGGAATATTCATTACACAAGTTATTTAAATACTTTCAAATAGATTAATATATACAAAGCATCTTGCATTTTAAGCATGATATATATACAACATGATACACATGAAAATTCTCAAACCAGATTTAGATTTCTTCATGTTCTAAATATCCATATAGACTTACTACATGACATATTATATTGTATTTTCACCGCATAAATAAACAGATTTATTTGTTCCAAGGTTATATATATCTTATTTTCTAAATATTCAAAGCAAAATTCCATTTCAAATATAAAGCAAATTAACATTTAATTTGAATGAAATTTACATTCTTATATGTCTATCCAACATATATAATTTAAGAAAATAACCATAATACTCCCACTAGCTTTTAAGAATACTTAGAAATCATCTTATTCAAATTTAAATCCAATCTTGAATTTCAAATTAAACATAAGAACAATCTTCTAGATGCATGCTTTTATCCATTTATGGATAATTGCACTTTGTACTTTTCCAAAGATTTATTTTTGAATTAATAAACTCCTTTCGATTACTTAAGTCCTTGCCCAAGCAATGATTTCAAGAAAGAGTCCATATATATTCAATTTGTCAATTAAAATATGACCACCAAAATCTTTATACATTTAATGTGTTTTAGAAAAGAATACTCAATCATAATTAATTACTTAAGTGTGATTAATAATTTATTCATAATACATACATTAAATATGTGTACAATCTCATCCATATAATTTCGACACAAGGATTTTAACCATCACTATGGGCGTTTTTTTCCTTTCTTTGGCGAAACTCATCTTTAATTTGTAGTGAAACTATTTAAGATAAACCAAATCAAAAACTTTATTATCTTGTTTGGACAACATCTATAACATTCATAGTATGAGTAATTTACCCAAAACAATATTTGGTAATAAATCATAACGATTATTTGTAACTCATAATTCTCTACATATAAATCACATATCTGAGATATCCTTACGGACCTATGACTCAAATTCCTTTATCTTGAGGGGTAGCATTTACACGCCTACCTCATGATAATTATGTATCTTGTAATTTTATGTTTCAAGATCAAAACTACCACTTGATTTTAGTAACTTAAAGTTAATACATAGCAAATAGATCAACACTCCAACGTTATCTATTGGGACATTACAAAACATAATGAAAGTTCCTAACTCTTTATTTTCTAAGAACCCACTTCATAAGTAGTTTAGCAAAATCCAAACTTCATTTAAGACATAATGTGATTCATCACACTCCATATATAATGGTATCTTATTAATCTTCTTAGCTCAAGTCATACTCAATTTTCAAACCTTGATATCTTTTTGAAGAAAGAAAATTATAGTTATCTTGAATCAATCATCACCATCATATTGAGAGTTCGATTCTCCTAATGAACATACCATCACAATGTTGTATTTCATTAGGGTTATTATTTTAAACCATTCTAACAATATTTAAGATAAACATATATATCTTTAGGCTTACTTATATACCAACTAAATCATCTTAATGGTATAATAGATTTCCTAACCATTTTGCATGCTTTATAACTCAAGTACTTCAAATACAAAGTCACTTCATTTCATGTCTTAAAAACATAAAAGTTATAATTCCATTATACGTTTTAAGTCATTTGACCATGACTCCATGTATATGTCTTAGTGAAACCAAGACAATACATTAACGCGTTACTTTATATTATACGTCTTTCAAGACTTTATGTTTGTGACTTTATACAATAAATCATAAACATGTGTAACTAAAGTAATCATGAACACCACTAGGTTTCAAGAATCTTTTAAAGTTATTCACTACTATGTCTAGTTATGTAATTCCAATAATACATAAATATTTTACTTTAGTAGTATAAGATTACTCTATATATTTATGTCATTCCAAGAATAATCCATCTTAAGAAACTTCAAAATAATCCAAGTCCGATCTCACGACATGTGGATATTTTACCCTTGTATTTACAATTTAGTCCAAGCTCTCACATGACTAAATTAAAAAAAGTGTTTCTTAATGTGAATGATATATATACTTTTAAGTAGTCTTTTAATCATATTGACACATGATCTAACTTTCATCTAATAGTGATTAGATTGTTAGTCTCTTATCTTAAAGACAAGAGAATCATATCTTTATGCGTTGTTTCTTGCACACAATATTCATTTCTCCCACTTTTGCATCGAACAACCTCATATATTAGATAAACATCACGTCTAATGTTTGTCTATATAAAATTTGATTGTGTCACATATATTAGCTTTTTACAAGTAGATGTAGAACCACTTAATCAACAAGAATCAATACATGAATATCCTTTGAAGATAATAGTGTCAACAATTCGAAAGTAGTTATCTTAGGACATACTAAAGATAACATGGGTTATTACCAAGACAACAAAGCTTGTAACTCCCACTGAATTAGACAATGTTTTAATAGACTCAAATTCAGTAATACAACATTTGTAAATGTTTCATAAATGGTGAAACATATTAGTGTGTTGTTTTCTTTCTTACTCCTTTGAAAAACACATTCGTAACAATTACTTGTAGTGTTTAAGAGTGTACTCTACTTCGTAAATGATGACTTACCTATCAATTGCTTTTTAACTTGAAAGATTTGGCATGCAATTTCTTCCTTAAATAGGTCTACCAACCCCACAATGGTATGTAGTGCCTATAAATGGTCAAGGCACAACTACTAGACAAATTATGCTAGTTTGCCTTTTAACTAATTAGCAGTAACCATTTATAAAATATAACTCAAAATAAGCACTTTTCTTAACCATTAAATTTGTTATGAGTTATGTTTTTAGAATTAGACATTTAAAAAATCCTTATGACTCCTTCTTCACTCATGGAAAAGAGTTTAGGTTTATCTTTTTATTGTAAATTGACTCTATCCTAAACCATACGGTTTGTAGATCATTAAATTAATAAACCACGTTTACGGTGTAACGTTGCATTAATACATTGTAAAAGAATTTAGAAAATTCAGTTTTAGTATTTTTGACAATAAAATTCTTTCAAGAAAATAAAATTACCCCGGTAAATTAACCATAGTATTTTCCTTGAATCCTAGAATCTATATTGACATAAATTCATTACATCAGCTGATCTGCTAGTAATGAACGTACTCAACATAGTGACTTGTCGAACAATTCAATTGACAAACAATTTACAATTTCTAGATATTTTAAGGGATTTACATTGCCAAAAGAACATTTTGCATTGTAAAGATGTTTCATCCCTTTTGAATGCCTTAAGTTTCTAGATCTGACTAAGTAACTTAATCAAGTCAACTAATCTAAAGAACGTAAAACCATTCATGTGCAATCTCATTCAGTCATGAAAGTTTTCTTTCCATTACAACATCGTCTAAAATCTCATATGACGACAATTGTAAGATCAAGTGTTCGTCAATTAGATGGCATTCAACTTAAATTTAAGGGTATAAACTTTGATGTCAAAATCAATGTATGGAGAGGCATGCATACAACTCCATAGCATAAGTTTAATAAAACATTTAGTAAATTTTTCCATGAGACTAAATTTCTACATATATTTTGGTGAGGTATTGTTGAAACCAATTTAAAGTATTACTCACACTATTCACAACGTACGTCTCCTAAAACTCGGCTAGAGCACAAATTAATAACCGTATTCATTGTGTTTCGGATGTGAGTTTGTAGTAAATCAACCTTAAGGTATGATGCAAATAATAATCTTAGGTAATTTCAATTTGACGCACAGGAGAGTCGGGAATTCGGTCAGCGACTAATGGCATAACACCTCCTTCCTTAACCGGGTACATGACCAGCGGTGCGTTATACCCACTTAATAGTTTGTCAAAAGGAGTAGGCCGTTAAATTATTATTGCGAATACCAATCAACACAAATTCTATGTAATTTAGATATCAAAACAATTCATTAATTTTGATATGATTTAGTCCATATTATATTTCTCGAAAAAAAATACCCTTGTTTACAACATACAAATAAAACGAATGAAAACAATAAGGTACAAAAAAACTAAATCATAAACACATAATAACAATTTATATGTGCAATAAATGAATCAAATAGCCACATGCATATGATTTATTCAATAATCTTCAAATATAGGTCTGTATATTCATATAAAGGTCTTCCCTAATTCTAGATTTATTGAATCAAATAAACAAGTAGCAAAATACGTAAAAATTACCACATAAAATCATATAAACATACAATTTTATGATCCATGAAAAACATGCATGTTCATCACGGATCCACCTAAAATCTCTTAACGATTAAATCTCTACGGACCGTAACCTTTAATCTACATGACATAACAATTAATCATGCAATTTAATCTAAAATTATACCACATGTAATTTAGGGTTTCAAAACAATTCCAATTTTTTTATAAAATTTGGCCAAAACCCTAATTTTATAAAACAAAACCCTAATTTTTCAAAAACCTAAAAAACATGTAGTTTTAACTCAAAAGAACTATTAGTTAATAAACTTTAGATTTTCGATAATTATAACATGTTAAAACGGCTCTCGATGCCACTTTAGGTTTATAAAGTTCATAACAATTATACAAAACCCTAAATAATATCAAAGCACACATAGCGGAAGCGATTTAACAAGATCATAATAATAACACAATTATAATTAATCGAATTAGGGTTACATAACTTTATCCTAGGGAAGATCCACAAGATCACCAACGAATCACCAATTATGGTTTATGACGAACACTACCAAGATATAGTCTAAAGTAAGACTACATTACGTTCTTGTACACACGTAATACAACAAGCTAACCGTGATTCTAGCACGTGTAAACCGAGCTTCTACGCTTGTGGAAAATCTACCCAACAACCCTAGAGAGGGGCTAAGACTAGATTATTGCTAAACCAAAACCAAAGGATAAAAGGAACCCTAAAAAAGGTGTTTTTCCTTTTGGTGTTGATCGCAATTAGAACCCAAAAACCAAACGAATCCCTTAGGGTTTCGTGGGAGTTGATCGGCCAAAAGGAGAGAGACAAGAGAAAATGAGGTGAAAAAATAATGAAGGTTTGATGTGTTTATATAGGCTTACAAAGCTTGTAGTCCAAGATAAACTAAATAAGGCAAGAAAATCTTTCTTCCTTTTTTTCTTTTCTCCACCACCGGCCCAACCCACAAAGGTTATTCCGGATCTTTCTTTAACTCTTGTTAATTATTCCACATTAACCGTTAAGTCCTTAACTCTTAAATTTAACGACGGTTAAAGTTATTTCTCGATTTAATTTATTAAACATATAAATATATTTATTAACTAAATTAACTCTTTACGTATTGTGTGCAATCCTGTAATCCCGAGTTCGATCCTAACACACAACTATTAAATTATAGTCCATAAACTTTCATCCATAATCATAGCACTAGAGGCATCGGTGTTATGACTCTTCTGCGGTGAGAGTGATTGCTCGCGGCGTCCCTTTACAGTGTTTGGCCTATTTTATTATTATCATGTGGGGTGAATGGGTGCATCCAAGGACAAGTTTAGCATTATTACATGGTAACTGTGGTGTGTGCCTTGCATCCGTTACATGTAGCTGATCCCTCCAACTCATACTATAATAACTAGAGGCAACCCCTCTAATTTCATTATGAGGTCACCTGATAGGTGTGAAAACACCCATCCTTTTACCACTTAATTATAATAATAACCAAGCCAAAAAGTATATTTAATGTCGTAAAAATTGGAATTATGCGTGGTTTGTGTTTTTGTTGTGATTTAGGACCAAAATGTGAAAAAGGGAAGAAAACACGGGCTTTCACGGGCTTTTATCGAAGAAAAAGACAAAAGACAAAGTCGAAATATCAAGAGTACAAAAAGAACGGAAGTCCAAGGCCTATTCTGAAGATTTATCGAAGAAAAAGTCTAAATACGAAGGTTTAATGAAGTCGAAGAACCAAATCTAATAAAAGAAGAAAATTAGAAGACGAGTTCATTTCATATCGACAAATCCCGAGACAACGTCGAGGAAGACAGTGAATTTAAAAGATGAAAAGACGAGAAGAAAGAAGAAAGCATCAACATTTTCCACTCCTCCTATAAATACCCTCCTAATGTGTCGTTAGGAGGAGTTAGCTAGTTAGTTTTTTAGATAGATTTATTTTATGCATTAGGAGTAGCTTTCTCTCTCTAGCTTTTCTTTAATGCTTTAAGCTTTTACATTAATCTTGTATTGGATCTCTTAATCTTCAACTTAATTTCAAATTTTTCATTAATCATCTCATTCTACCTTTCTTAATTTTAATTTTGTTTGAGTTAAATAATCATGTAGCTTATTTAATCATGTTCTTGCTTTAATAGATGTTTTTGATTGATTGTGCTATTTGGTTTTGATGTGTTTGATCTTTATTGCTTATTGTGTTTAGTGCTTATTTTTATGTTTTTAGCTTATCTCTAATTAGTGGATTTGGTAGATTAATTTTATAAAAAGTTGATTTTAGATTTTTAGATTAATTAGTATTTTTCATGTTTTTAATTTGTGGCTTATTTAGTCTTTCTTTAAATTTGTTTAGATTAAGTTTTGGTTAATTGATTATTTGGTTTTTGCTTATATGTAGCTTATTCCTTGTTTTTAGAAAGTTTGTTACTGTTAGCTGATTTTGGTATATCTTCGGAAAAGGGTTTATAAATTCCGAAAAACACCCCTTATTCCGAAATAAGTTTTATCCGAAAAATTACTTTATTTTCATTTTATTCCGAAGTTTTAGCTTTATTCCGAATAAATGCCTTTTGTCCGAAATTAGTTAGTTTTTCCGAAGAAACTTATTATTCCAAAAATTCTTTATTATTCCGAATAGTTTATTCCGAAATATCTTGTTATTCCGAAATTGTTAGTTTTATCCGAACTTTTGAGTTTTTCCGAAAATTAGCATTTTATCCGAATATCTTCATTTTTTCCGAAATAGGTAGATTATTCCGAACTTAGGTCTTTTGTCCGAAGATTTATGTTTTTCCGAAAATACTTTGTTTTTATGAAATAGTTGATTTTACTCTTATATTTTATTTTATTTTATTTTCAGTTTTATTTTTATTAAAATTTAAAATTTGTGTCATTTAATTTTCAAAGTCTTCAGTTTTAGTATTATATTTTCAAGCTTTCATTTTTATCTTATTTTATTTAGTTACCGAACGACATTTTTCTTTCCTTTTACCAAGAACGACTGAGTCACACATTTAACCGTGGTCAATTCGATTAGACCGATTCAACGAACTTGTTTTGATACATAAATTACCTTGTATTAAATGGCGCCGCTGCCGGCTCGTTTCGTGAAGATTAACGGTTTTTTGTGAGAGACTCGTTGGATTTTTGGATCCGATCACTTTTGAACGTTATTTTTCATGCAAAATTTTCAAAATTTTTCAACAATCCAAAAAAATTAAAAAATTTTCAAAAATCCAAAAAACATTTAAAAATCATAAAAAGCATTTCTTTTTCAAAGATTTTGCACCAAAAATATTTTCTTTTCACGTTAACCATTTTCTATTTCTTTGTTATTCTTTTCTTGTGTAGGTGTATGCGTACCCGTTCACGTAAAAGGAAGTCCATTCAAGCTGCTGTCATCAAGCCTCCTCTTGTTGTTAACACAATGGATAACCGTCCTATGATTGAGCTCTTACAGTCACATGTTGAAGGCAATGAAGATGCAATTGTGGTTCCGGCTATTGATGCAAATAACTTCGAGCTCAATACCGGTTTCATTTAAATGGTTTCCGCTACACCTTTATTAGGTCTCACTCATGATGATCCGCACGATCACATTAAAAGGTTTGTTCACTTAACCAACACCATGAAATACAATGGGGTGTCACAAGAGGCAACCCGTTTGCTCCTCTTTCCTTTCTCCCTCGAGGGACAAGCCCGGACTTGGCTTGATAGGGAAGCACCCCAAAGTATTACAACATGGGCGGACCTAGAGACCAAGTTTATCAATTATTTTTTCCCACCAACACGTACTACCGCTTTGCGGAATGACATCATTAATTTTGAACAAAAGTACAGTGAGACGTTTGGTGAATCTTGGGACCGTTTTAAGGAACTTTTAAGAAAGTGTCCACAACACGGTTTTACAAAGGTACATCAAATTAATACTTTTTATAATGGATTAAGTTTGAATGAGCAAGATTCACTAAATAGTGCTTCAGCGGGTAATATTCTTGTCAAATCTATGAATGAGGCTTGGGCTATCATAGAAAACAAGGCCAAAGTCCAAGCCAAGAGTGTTAGGGATACTATGGCTAGTACCAGTGAGAGTGAGTTGACCAATCATTGTAAGGAACTTACTTCAGCTGTTAAACAACTTGTTTTAAGAGATAACCCTCCTAATCAACATGCCCATGCTCTTAATATATCTTGTTAAACTTGTGGTGGACCACACTCTTATGCTAATTGTGATAAAGCTTATAATCAATCTCACGGGGAAGTGTATGCTTACAACAACACGAAGAGAGTTCATTTCAAGCCTAATGTCGATGTTAATCACTTGTCTTACAACTAGAGGAATTATTTGGCTCCACCTGGTTTTCAACAAAGACCACACCCACCCACCCATAACAACCACGGGCCACCAAGAGCAAATGTTCAACAAAATGCAAATGTGAGGGGCTACAATGAAAATCAAGGAGCTTATCCAATGCAAAACTAAGTTTTTCAAAACCAAGGTATCATTCCTCAAGGTTTTCAACCATATAACCAATACCCAAACCAAGGTTTTCAACAACAAGGGTTCAATTTACCTCATCTGCACATGGACTTGATTCTACAAAAATTAACCGATCATGAGAAAACCATGAAGGAAATGCAAGATTCCACGGATAGGAAATTCGTTCAAATGTTTCAAACCCTTCGTCCCTAAGGTGCTCTTCCTTCTACAACCGAAACAAACCCTAGAGCGAATGTGAGTGCTATTACTACACACAGTGGAGCAACTTTAGTAGGACCATCTATTCCTTCCCCAATTACTCCATCTACACCTCCTCCACTCCCATTTATCCCACCTACTTCTACGCCTAGTACTAGTTCTCCATTTCCGTCTCCACCTCTCAATGAAGAAGTACCCAAGAAAAACCCTTCAGCATCTCAACCTTCTACTTCTCAACCTTCACCTTCTACACCTACACCATCCAAACCCAATATCCCTTATCCTTCTCGGTTAGACACGTGGAAATTGCTCACTAAAGAGGATGCTCAAGTTACTTCTTTTTTGAAGACGATCTCCCAAATGAATTTCAACATTAGCCTTGTTGAAGCACTTGTCTAAATGCCGAAATTTGTCAAAGCATTCAAGGAATTACTTAGTAAGAAGGAAAAGATGGCTGAGTTTGTCAACACACGCTTGAATGAAAATTGTTCTGCTATCATTTTTAAAGAACTTCCAGAAGAACTTGGAGATCCTGGTCGTTTTGTGCTACCTTGCATTTTTAACAAAGTTGAAGAATTTACTTCCTTAGCCGATCTTGGGCAAGTATTAATTTGATGCCTTTATGTGTTTGGAAAAAGCTATCATTACCCGACCTTACACCAACAAAGATGACTCCTTGAGCTAGCAAATCGAACTCTCGCTTACCCCGTTGGTATTGCCGAAGATGTTTTCGTTAAAGTTGGTACCTTCACTTTTTTGAGTCGATTTTGTTGTTGTTGACTATGAAATGGACCCTCGTATTCCGTTAATACTTGGACGACTATTCTTGAGAAACGGAAAAACTTTAGTCGATGTTGCCGAAGGTGAACTAATTCTAAGGGTCGGGATGATCAACAAGTTTTTAAGATGGGGAAAATTACAAGTAAATCAAATGGAAAAGAATCAGTGAAAATGATTGATGTGCTGCAAGACGAGCTTACAACTCCTTTGTAAAGTATAAAGCATGATGCTTTTGTTGTATATGACAATCCTCTTTTCGAGACTTGGTATGATAATTCACTTTTTCAAGACCATGTGGATGATTCTGATGATTCTCTCTCCAATTTGGATCCCTCACCTATTTATGATTTTCTACCGGTCTATGATGAATTTGATGATGATTCTAGTTCCGATGTGGATGATTATGACTATTTTTCTTCAAAATATAAAGACATGCCAACTTATGATGACTTTGATGATGTTGACACTCTTTCGAGTAATTCTTCAAATGATATGTCTTCTACTGCTGATTATGCTTCTATTTTTGATGAAGATCCTCCGCCAACAATGCTTGATCCTACTTCGGATGATTACTCATTTGAGGAAGATTTTGCTACTTTTCTCAATGCATACTTTCCCAATGAGAATGATTCTCCTCCTTTGGACTTTGATTATGGTCTTTATCCTCCTTCGGATGTTAAGAAAACCGTTTCAAAGGAGAATAAACCGGAAGACACCAATATCCGTAGTACCTATGTTTTGACACCTCTCTTTCCACCTTCTTCGGATGAGATTGTGCGGTTTATGGGCAAATCTCCAAGGTCTACTTAGCCTAAGTCTTATTTTCCTCTAAAGGAAAAGGTGATCGATCCGGGTATCACAATTTTTAAGCCATCTCAGTATCCATCTAATGAAATAAAAGGAAAGATTTTTGGAACTTATAGAGCTATGCTTTCACTTCATCATACCTTCTACCACCATGCTCAATCTTTGTTTAAGGGACCCTCGCCTACTGTTGATACAAAAGTTGGGTGATCCTTGCTAGACCCGAATTAGGCTAATCCGGGTTGGCTGGACTCCGGCTCCTGCACCAAGTGAATTATCTGGTTGGGATCCTGCACACTAAACAACACGCGTTAGGCTTACCGTGGGAATGTTTCCCACGATTAGGCTCCAGCGTGAGAGTAAGTAATCAATTAGGGTTATAGGAATCGGATGAGAGTTGAAAGTGTATCGAATGTAATACCTTTGTGAAACCCTTGGGGGTTCCTTATATAGGCAGTGAAACCCTAATGGGCTGTCACTGATACTTCGGCCCCAAGGAAAGGATAATCACCAGCTTTAGATTGATTGTTATCTTCTAATTATGGTGAGTGAATATCCTTTCCTTTGGGATAAATCCTAACCATAGTAGGAATATGATTCTGTCTAACCCTGCACCGGTCATGCCTGGCCGTGGGCCGCACACATGTGTGCGGTTACTGTTCATCCAAGCCCATAAGCTTAAACAACATTATTCCCACCTATTCGTGATGGGCCGGATACGGGTAGTACCCGTGGGCCGGGTTCATGACCCGGCTAGGGACTATACGTCATCATGTCCCCCCAGTCTAGCTGTTACAGCCGTAGGCGTAACCTATAGACTATCAAGATGCTCCCCGGACGTACCAAGAAAGATCCTCTAGGGAATGATAAACATTGAAAATTTTGTTTCGGCCGCACATGGCAACCTTACATGGACTGAATTCCCCAGCCGCACGTGACGACCGAGACAAATTAAATGCAGCATTGAATATAGTCTTATGTATGACCGCATAACCCGACACAAGAATGAATGCATTAATGGTAGTCAACTAATCAGTCGCACACCTACAAAAGTGAACCATTAATGCCCATCCTTGAGCCACGTAAAACTGTTAAGAAGTGACCCATGGGTCCCTTCTAACGTTTTCAGAAGTGTCAGAAATCCCACCCATTGGATGGGCGTAGTGGCTTACACGTGGCAAACATCTACGTTACCTCGGAAATCGAGGAAACCCTATGTAAGAGTTGGTGTGTGATACTGTTACACACACAGTTCATAGTCATTCCGCCATTGTTATTCTCAAGCTTCTTCCTTCCATCTTTTGCCTCTTATTCCACGGATTTCCATCACCGCAGGTTAGATCATCACGCCTTTCAAACCCTTTTTATAAAACATGGTAAAGGACAATCCCCTTATTACGGATGTCCTGAATGTGATGCCTGTGGAGAAATACATAGACTTTTTGTATAAGTATTACATCCCCGAAAGCGTACACCCAACCTATCCAGGTGAAGGTGAAGCGATTACTGATGCACCGAGGGGAAAGATAGGCGTGTATACGCGCCTATTCGATTCGGCTAACTACCGCATCCCCTTATCCAAGTTCTTGGTAGATCTGCTTCTATACTATGATTTCCACATAACCCAGCTGCACTGCATAGGGGCGTGTAAAATCAATCAATTTAAGATTACATGCCATACATGCGGAGTAACCCCGGCCGTAAATCTATTTAGGGTCTTTTACTCCACCAACTAGTGAATGGGTGGCTATCGTTCAAAAAACGATCCGGGAACGCCCCCATGACGTATAGGAAGCCCTTAGACTCCCTTAAGAGCTGGTACGATCATTATTTTTTTGTCGACGAGAAAGTATTCCCTACCCCCTTTGTGACAATCCGTCAATTTACGATTGATATTTTATTCTCAAATATTATTCTCAAATATTATTTTAATGTTACAATATGAACTCACTTATTTTTGGGAAGAAATTTAGATTTACGTCTTGAAGTAGTATCGACTACGTCTAAACCGGAGGATTCAACGTTACGTGCTTCCGTTTACATACACCGTCTTTGGTGACAGTCCGACATTTCAGAAAATAAATTTATCCGTGAATATTATTTTGGAGTTTTAAATTTGTGTTGGTTCATAAACTCACAAATTTACGAGAAGAGATTAGAACTTACGATTTTATTTTAACGTCTTTTACGACTAAACCGGAAACCCTAGGATTACGTATTTACGTTTTCGAACTCCGTTTTTGATGAGACAATTTTTATTAGATTCGTTTTGTGTCGTTGATTCATAATTTATAAAAACGTTTTTCGTAAAACGACCCGAGGGCACGCAAATCGAGGAAACTAGAATCGAGGAGTACCCGTAAATAAATGGGGATGAGACAAGTGGGACACTTGCCCCACCCCCACTCAAAACCAGCCCTATCTAGCCACAATGCTCCACCAAGCCAACATATGTGTCAAGTTTTTATGCCTACTAGCAACACTTGTTGCTAAATGCTTACCTTGTAAGCTAACACACACCAAAAACTAGCAAAACCACTAGTTTTCTCATTTCCACCATTCATACATGCAAACCACCTCAAAATCCTCTCATCTCCCTCTCTTAGTTCGTCCATACTCCACCTTCAAACACCCATTTGATCAAAATTTAACCACAAAATCCTATGTTATACATACATATGATGATGCCCTCTTGAAGCTCTCTTGAATGGTGGTGATTATAACATCCATGGAGGAGTTTCCTTGGTGTCTTGGGGCTGATTTTCCACAAGGATTTTATGAAGATTGGTGGTCATGAAGATGGTCTTGGTGCATCACAAGTTTCTCCATCAAAATCCATGTTTTGATCACAACTTACATCATCATGGTGGTATAAAGATTGTCCTCCTCATCTTCTTGTTAATTTGATTATGTAAACATGTATTTTATTTCCTATTGTATATGTATATGATGATTATATGATGATAAAAATGTTATGTGGGGATTTGGTGTTGATAAACATGCTTGAAAAAGTGAAAAACTATAAGAAACAAGTCTAAAATCTTGTCTAAATATGTTGGCTGTATGAAACAGTAAAGAATCAAGTGGTGAACTGATAAAAATGGCATAGATTAATAGATTTACAGTAAGCTATGGGTCTTGTACACATGTGAGAGTTGGCCATGCAATGGAATCAAAGTAATGAGTGAGATATGATCAAAACAAGTTTAAGGTATAAATCTGAGTTCACTGTTTTGGAGGATTTTTAGAAAATATTTAGAAGATGATTCAACAGTAGCTATAAAAGAGTTAAATGTAGCACATATCATGTAGTTTATATAATAAAAATTTGAGCTTCTATCTCCATATAGAACCCAAGATATGGCAGTTTTGGTGAAAGTAAAGATAAAAATCAGATTTTTGGAAATTAAAGAATAATACTATTATATAAGCACTCAAAATTTTAATGTATAAAATATAAATTAAAACCCACTAAATTATGGATTCTATTTATATAAATATGTAAAAGGTGTAATAAGTGTATAAATTATAAAAATGGTAACTTGTTAAGTTTTATAAGTTATAAAACTATAAACATGATTTTTACGACTTTTTTGGCTATTGCCGTAAAATTAACGTTTTTGTTAAATAAAACTTAGATGGTTGGACCCGTCTAATGAAAACTTTATAAAACTTATATACTGATATATAGACATGTACAACAAGTAAAAACCGATAAAACCCGAACTATAGGGCATACGGACATTAACGAGCTAAGTAAACATATTGGACTAATACTTGGGCTAATAATTGGACTAAATAAGATAAACACTCATAAAAAGAACTTATTGGGCTTAACCCATTTGGGCCCAACTTGGAAAGTATACTTACTGATAAAATAAGTATAACAAGGATTAAAACAAGTTAAGGAACTTATAATAAGTTTATTGGACTTAAAACACGTAAATGGGTAAAACTAGTAAACTAGTATAAAAGTTATCGACATATAACACTAAAATGAGTAAACGAGAATATGTAAACCCACTTGATCATCATATATATATATAATCATCATATGTATACATAATTGATATTTTTATAAAGTCATTGGACAAACGTCTAAGACCGAGTATTATTTGTCTAGGTTTCCGTGATTGAAGCACGTACCGTACGTCCGAATTGCCGAGAACCCGCCTTCCCATATCAACGTGAGTTCATAGCCTCGCACTCTTTTAAATGTTTTTATAAATGTTTTATAAACCCGCGTGGGAGATTACATGTTAGTTTTTATAAAATAGGACACCATTTGTCCCGATTGTTTGTTTATTGATTTTGGACCCGAATGATTGAATGACCCGATTGTATGACCCGATAAATGATTAAAGGACCCGATAAATGAAATTAAATGGATTATTAAAGTTAGGTTATGTCACTAAAAGTCCCATTAGCATGAATTGTGAACTACCGGGAGTTGGTAGACGCTTATGCATTTAATAGTACTATTTGGGGACGATCACCCCAGTTCGCGCCTTGACGGTTGATCCCCGTCGTGCCACATTGATTGGTAAGCGAATTTATGTATGAGAAGATTTCCATAGCGTGACCTTTGTGACGACACGCTACTTTAGATGGGCAAAATTGGTATCGGGTTAGCTACCCGTTGTTGGTTTAGTAAGGTAACAATGTCATGCGGCTTATAATAATCCAAAAACTAACGAAATACTATTAGACGCTTCGAATTACGATGTATTGCCTGACTAGCAATACAGGGTCATACTATTGATATTATGTTTGTGTTTTGGTTTTCATAACCATACTCATATAACGGTTTTTATTTTCATACAACGTCGTAAGACGTATTGTATGATGTTTTTACGACATTGGCTCGTATGATAATTTTTAAGGCAAATGCCTATATTATGATTTTCGATAAGAATTTGTATAAAATGACTTTGGCTATTTTATGGCCTATTACAAAGATTTGTATAAAATGATTTTGGCTATTTTACGGCCTATTACAATGATTTGTACGACTTGATTTTTGGTAATAATTTTATACCAAAAGTTATATTGATGTAATTTATTAAACTCTATGAATTCACTCGGCGTTATCGCTGACCTTTTCTTTTAACATGTTTTATCTCAGGTACTTGAAGGTAATTCTCGGGAAGACAACAAGAATTCATGGACCGCACCTAAATAATTATTTCCATTCAAATACTTTGTAAAACTTTGTATGAAATAATATGACTTGGGACCGATGTAACTTTGATCTTTATGAATGGAAATGATTTATTATTAAACGACGCGATTTTTATGCGTTGTCTATGATGTGAGTAATGTGCTATCCCGTAACACCAACTAGTCTTCCGCTGTATTGAGTTGTATAAATTTGGGGGTGTTACAGTTTGGTACCAGAGCTCTCGCTATAGAGAACGAAAGATTTTTAAAACCAAAGGCTTTGAATAAAACATTTCAAAATCTTTTAACTATAAACATTTTTCTCAAAATGTCTAAAAATCTTTTGACTATAACGGTGCTGAAGAATTCCCGAGTTACCGACAAGACCAGACTGAGAAGTGTTATTTTAATATATATATAACTTGGATTATATATATATGATGTAATTTTATTACATGATTGTTTGATGATTATTTTGATATTTATACGAGGTATTTATACGACGTAGATTGTCACAAGTAACCCTAAATCCCCTATTAAACTAATCGAAGCTATTCTCGTAGGAATTCTAGCTATCCTAGATCTAAACCAAGTTGTGGGTATTTATAATCCCAACAAATGGTTGATATTCGTAGAAATGTAGATATTAGTTGATTGTGATATTGAAAAAGAAATAGCGAGATTAAATCTGATATCGATGTCATGACGATCTTTCCTTATAGAGCGGAGTTTGACAAAACGTTACCACCTAGAAAGATGTCATCTGATTCGTTGTCATCCAATTCTTAAATTGAAATCGAAAGGGTGAATGTTGCACTTGAGGCTGTCATTGGAACCATTACCCAAAAGCCTCATGCCACTAATACCTTTCTGAGAAGTCTAGTTGAATGATCAAGTCATTTTATATTAATGACTCATTTGATAATTGTTGTTGTAACAGATATAGGATTGGAAATTAAGTGTTGTTCATATCGAGCTTTTATTGCCCTATTAAGGCCTAAGAATAAGGTTAAAAGTATTGGGAATATGAGGTAGGATATTGAATTAAGTATAAAATTGGTTGAAACTTGAATAAAGTAAAATTTAACCCGTATGAAATATGAGATTGATAAGAGGAAGTCGTTAAGTCCTGTGATTGAATTATAAGGTTTTAATCGATTGTTGATTCGTGTTAAGTGTTGTTCCTAGGCCATTGTCCACTAATGAGGATGCCCAGTGCCCAAGAAATAAATTGAAGAAATCTTCTTCTGAATTGAGACCGATGGATCTTCTAGGACATGTGGAACACCTAATGACTCTTGTAGATTAGTATTCATTGTGGTATCTTTTAAAAATACCTAACTTAACTGAGATATCAGTTGGTAGGATGAGTTTTGAGAATTGTATGACATAGTGACACGTAATGTGTTACGGTACAATTTTGACTTGTTTGTGATTAATGAAAAGAATACCTTTGATTGCTAAATTCTACATGTATCGATGTTATCTATCCTTTATTGCTTCATCCTAATGTTCGCATTAGTGATGCAACCATTGAACAAGTACTCATCTTGATTTGAGTTACGTTTGAATTATTCTTTTTGAGTGCCATCATGGTCATGAACCTCATGATTATTTGGCTAAAGCTCATTTCCTATCATATTGTAGTTAAGTTCATTGTGAACAACTCTTCATCACTCTTTTGCAGATCACACATTGTTTTTATAGAGTTAAAACGGTATCCTTTGAGAAAATTTAATTTTCATCACTATAAGGAGTATTCAAAGTGAGATTTATAAGTGATTGTTATCGAAATGAAATTGTTTGTAAAACACCTTGGAAAACTTAATTGTTTTCATAACAAAGAAAATCCTTGTAAATTTATTTTGATTCTTATTTAAGAATTAAGCATGAAAATGTTTTTATTATAAACATGATGATAAAGCTTTGACGAACTGAGTATTGCATCGTTAATCTTGAAATTGTATATAGTTGCGCGCCTACATACAATTTGGAATGGACCATGCAAGACTGATTAGTAGTCACCATAAAACTAATGAATAAACACTAAATTTTCTTTGAAGATTGTGAAGGATTAAAATTTTATGAGACCTGCAAAAAGTGTAAAATAAGGACATAATGTTAGGGACACCTACATATGTGCCTGTAGCATCTATTCTTATGAGTTGAATTTACTCATCTGTGGAAATTGTCTTATTTGACAAATGATATTCCCTTCTTGTCCAATTCTCTCATAGTGAGATTCTTAGGAAAAGTATCTGATTACCGAGTGTTGATACCCGACTGGATGTATTGACATTCTTATCATTTCTTATGATTCGATTTCATTTGAATGACCTGGGTAACGATCCGAGGAGCTTTCGAATGCATACTTAAATTATGAAAACATGGGATATATTCATATTCGTTAAATGTTTTCGTCTGTATCTGATTTGAAATTATCTCGCATAGATCATGCGTTGACCTTACTCTTTTGATGATAGTTGTGTCTCCATATATCCTTGAGTTTGTGAAGGATTATGAGTTATTATTAGTCTTTTGAGAAGTTCACATCTTATCGACCGCAATGAAACTGGAAAGTTGATAGTGCCAGTAGAATGGATTGATTGATTATGACATGACGACATTGTCTTAAGTGATGGGAACTCGAGTAGAATTCCCCTAAATGATAAGATGTTGATTATCAAAAGTGATCTAAATAATTCTTGATGGATGACTTGAAATTATATTGTGAATGATTATGAATTAGTCATAGATATTATAATCTAGAAAGAACCTAATATGAATATACTAAAAGATGTTTATGTTATCTGAAACTTTAGTAAGTATTTGTTGGTGAATTACCTAGACTTTCGCCATTAAGGCAAGTTGAAATTGGTATTGATTATATTCCCGGTGTTGCACTTGTGACTTGTACACTATACGTCAGCACCATCTGAATTTAAGGAATTATCGTACAACTGAGAGAGTTGTCGGAAAAAGATTTTATTATACCAAGCCTGTCATCCTGAAGAGCTATGGTATTATCATTCATTATATTTATAGATTACAATGAACTGAGTAAATTGACAATCGAAAACGATATCCATAACTCGAAATGGAAGATTTGTTCGACCATTTACAAGGTTTTTGATCCTCAGCATGGTTATCATCAACTTCGCATCTGCGAAAAAGATTATCTATTCCAATCACTACATCCGGTACTTGTAATGAACGTTATGAGTTTCACGTGATGTCGTTTGGATTGACCAATGCACATGTAGCATTCATAAATTTGGTAAATCACGTGTGTAGGCTGTAATTTGATAAATTCATGCTTGTGATCATTAAGGATCATTTGTTTGTTTATAAGAATAAGAATGAGTTAATAATTATTTATAGATTGCCCTGAATTGGCCGAACAATGAAAACATGTACCTTAAATATTTAACATAAGACTTAAGACTTAATTCTTTACATGATTTAATCGTGTGATTAATAGATAATGGAAGCTATATTGACTTTTCAAAGATTAGAATCATTAACGCTTAGGGATTAAAAACTTAATCCTTTACATAAAATGACCGTTGGATTAATAATGGTAAGATGTATGCATATAGACTCTTCAAAAATTAAGAGCCCTTTTAAGACTTTGGATTTTACCAAAAAGAAATGGAAATATGCTTTGACAAATGTTGTAACAAAGGATTTTAAAGGGATTATTCCCTTATACACTAAACATTTAACTAAACTTCTGTTTAGGGTTAAATGTTTGTGTATACCTCAAGATAACTTAAGAAGGATTGAGTAAAACCATTTATACCATAACCTGAAAACTTAAAACGACAATTTTTGCTTTTCAAATAAGAAAACTTTGACCAAAGTATAAACAAAGGTTTTTCGAACATTTACGAATCTTATTAATTATTTTCGATAAATCAACGAAAATCTTGTTAATTAAACTCAAATTTATTTTGAATATTTTATATAATTTGTCGAACTAAGAAATTTAAAACTTTTACGTTTACGCTTCATAAAAATTAACTAATAAATATTTAATTAATTATAATAATTATCGATGCTTTAGACGACGGATTGAGAAAAACGGATAAAAATGATAGTTGAGAAGAAACTAAAACTCAGAAGATGTGAAGAAATAATTTTTGAATAAATATGGTTTTGATATTTATTTCATCAGGAAGGTGAACGTGATTACTGACGCATAATATAGAAAGAATATTTGAGTGAATTGTGGACATGATAATTATATCATCATGAGGAGTGAATATAGATACTGACATATTATATAAAACGGATAAAGAACCAATTAGGATATATTTCTTAATAGTGAAGGTGAAATAAATTGCCGAACGATATAAAAATAAACGATGTGTGTAAGAAGGATAATATAAATAGTGAAAGGTTTCACGGCTAGTATGAACCGTTAGAGTTGAGAAGCCGATAGCGTTAAATGTTTTAAAGGCCACTTGTGGTTGCCTAAATATGGAGATTGTGAGATATAGTTACGTTGGAATTTGTAAGTATAAGTATTCTATTTATGTCATTTATGAATAAAAGTATCTTTGTCTGAAGAAGATGTACTAATGTCAAATTATGAAGGCAGACATCGCCTCATACATTGGTAAACGTCTAGCTATTGCAAAGGTCATCATCTGAATTTGATTCGATTTGGGTCATCGTCGACAGACTTACCAAATCTGCTAATATCATTCCCGTTAATGATAAATGCAAAAGAGTTATGTAAACATAGCGTGCCTGTATCGAACATCTTTATCAAGATCCTCGCTTCGCATCGAATTTCTAGAGATTTGCTCAGAAATCATTGAGAACAAACCTTGATGAGAGTACTATGTACCACCCCAAATCGAAGGGGCGAGGTAAAGTAACAATACAAAATACTATAAGCATTGTTCTATGTTTGAATGATTGACCTTTGGTAATAGACCGTATAATCGTTTTCCTTTGGAAAGATTACCATTGATAATCATCGTATTAGGATTGAAATCGAATCTTGTTAGAATCTATATTAGAGCATCTGTAAGCAGGAGTTGAGATAAAGAAACCCGACATACACCCATTGTGAGTTGGACATGTCTTTTAGGTTTAAGGTTCCTATGATTGCGAACCTATCCTTACAAAATACCCGACCCGCGAGATCTGAAATGATTATTGAAAATAGGATTTAATTATTGACTGCCGATAGTGGGCAGGAGGTTATGTGAATATGAAATGTAGATCTTGAAGTGCCAAATGGGTAGCGAAGTTATGCCAAAATTTTTAACTTTGGAAAAATGAATTCATGATCTGACAAATCATGGGATATAAGTCCCCGTTGTATGGGACCATTGAGATGATATAATAGATTGGTTTGAAAGGCATATAAGCTGGATCTACCCTAGGACTTCAAAGACTGCGTGAAATATGTTTCGTATTTCGAACTTGATGGAATATCTATCAAGTGAGAATCTGATTATTCTTAGTAGAGCTTAGATCGGCGAAAAGTTGCATTCATCAAAAACCCGTAAACATCATGGATAGAGAAGTAAGTCAACATTAAGCCTGATCTTATTCCCGTAGTTATGTTTGATGAAACTCGCGTATTGGAATTGCACTTGTGAGAAAAGACCGAATGTGGAGGAAATACCCACATGGTCTATAAGAAGCGAGTAGTAAGATGATCTTTGACGACAAAGATCCTGTTTAGGGGTAAATGCTGTGACAATCCGTCAATTTACGATTGATATTTTATTCTCAAATATTATTCTCAAATATTATTTTAATGTTACAATATGAACTCACTTATTTTTGGGAAGAAATTTAGATTTACGTCTTGAAGTAGCATCGACTACGTCTAAACCGGAGGATTCAACGTTACGTGCTTCCGTTTACATACACCGTCTTTGGTGACAGTCCGACATTTCAGAAAATAAATTTATCCGTGAATATTATTTTGGAGTTTTAAATTTGTGTTGGTTCATAAACTCACAAATTTACGAGAAGAGATTAGAACTTACGATTTTATTTTAACGTCTTTTACGACTAAACCGGAAACCCTAGGATTACGTATTTACGTTTTCGAACTCCGTTTTTGAAGAGACAATTTTTATTAGATTCGTTTTGTGCCGTTGATTCATAATTTATAAAAACGTTTTTCGTAAAACGACCCGAGGGCACGCAAATCGAGGAAACTAGAATCGAGGAGTACCCGTAAATAAATGGGGATGAGACAAGTGGGACACTTGCCCCACCCCCACTCAAAACCAGCCCTATCTAGCCACAATGCTCCACCAAGCCAACATATGTGTCAAGTTTTTATGCCTACTAGCAACACTTGTTGCTAAATGCTTACCTTGTAAGCTAACACACACCAAAAACTAGCAAAACCACTAGTTTTCTCATTTCCACCATTCATACATGCAAACCACCTCAAAATCCTCTCATCTCCCTCTCTTAGTTCGTCCATACTCCACCTTCAAACACCCATTTGATCAAAATTTAACCACAAAATCCTATGTTATACATACATATGATGATGCCCTCTTGAAGCTCTCTTGAATGGTGGTGATTATAACATCCATGGAGGAGTTTCCTTGGTGTCTTGGGGCTGATTTTCCACAAGGAGTTTATGAAGATTGGAGGTCATAAAGATGGTATTGGTGCATCACAAGTTTCTCCATCAAAATCCATGTTTTGATCACAACTTACATCATCATGGTGGTATAAAGATTGTCCTCCTCATCTTCTTGTTAATTTGATTATGTAAACATGTATTTTATTTCCTATTGTATATGTATATGATGATTATATGATGATAAAAATGTTATGTGGGGATTTGGTGTTGATAAACATGCTTGAAAAAGTGAAAAACTATAAGAAACAAGTCTAAAATCTTGTCTAAATATGTTGGCTGTATGAAACAGTAAAGAATCAAGTGGTGAACTGATAAAAATGGCATAGATTAATAGATTTACATTAAGCTATGGGTCTTGTACACATGTGAGAGTTGGCCATGCAATGGAATCAAAGTAATGAGTGAGATATGATCAAAACAAGTTTAAGGTATAAATCTGAGTTCACTGTTTTGGAGGATTTTTAGAAAATATTTAGAAGATGATTCAACAGTATCTATAGAAGAGTTAAATGTAGCACATATCATGTAGTTTATATAATAAAAATTTGAGCTTCTATCTCCATATAGAACTCAAGATATGGCAGTTTTGGTGAAAGTAAAGATAAAAATCAGATTTTTGGAAATTAAAGAATAATACTATTATATAAGCACTCAAAATTTTAATGTATAAAATATAAATTAAAACCCACTAACTTATGGATTCTATTTATATAAATATGTAAAAGGTGTAATAAGTGTATAAATTATAAAAATGGTAACTTGTTAAGTTTTATAAGTTATAAAACTATAAACATGATTTTTACGACTTTTTCGGCTATTGCCGTAAAATTAACGTTTTTGTTAAATAAAACTTAGATGGTTGGACCCGTCTAGTGAAAACTTTATAAAACTTATATACTGATATATATACATGTACAACAAGTAAAAACCGATAAAACTCGAACTATAGGGCATACGGACATTAACGAGCTAAGTAAACATATTGGACTAATACTTGGGCTAATAATTGGACTAAATAAGATAAACACTCATAAAAAGAACTTATTGGGCTTAACCCATTTGGGCCCAACTTGGAAAGTATACATACTGATAAAATAAGTATAACAAGGATTAAAACAAGTTAAGGAACTTATAATAAGTTTATTGGACTTAAAACACGTAAATGGGTAAAACTAGTAAACTAGTATAAAAGTTATCGACATATAACACTAAAATGAGTAAAAGAGAATATGTAAACCCACTTGATCATCATATATATATAATCATCATATGTATACATAATTGATATTTTTATAAAGTCATTGGACAAACGTCTAAGACCGAGTATTATTTGTCTAGGTTTCCGTGATTGAAGCACGTACCGTACGTCCGAATTGCCGAGAACCCGCCTTCCCATATCAACGTGAGTTCATAGCCTCGCACTCTTTTAAATGTTTTTATAAATGTTTTATAAACCCGCGTGGGAGATTACATGTTAGTTTTTATAAAATAGGACACCATTTGTCCCGATTGTTTGTTTATTGATTTTGGACCCGAATGATTGAATGACCCGATTGTATGACCCGATAAATGATTAAAGGACCCGATAAATGAAATTAAATGGATTATTAAAGTTAGGTTATGTCACTAAAAGTCCCATTAGCATGAATTGTGAACTACCGGGAGTTGGTAGACGCTTATGCATTTAATAGTACTATTTGGGGACGATCACCCCAGTTCGCGCCTTGACGGTTGATCCCCGTCGTGCCACATTGATTGGTAAGCGAATTTATGTATGAGAAGATTTCCATAGCGTGACCTTTGTGACGACACACTACTTTAGATGGGCAAAATTGGTATCGGGTTAGCTACCCGTTGTTGGTTTAGTAAGGTAACAATGTCATGCGGCTTATAATAATCCAAAAACTAACGAAATACTATTAGACGCTTCGAATTATGATGTATTGCCTGACTAGCAATACAGGGTCATACTATTGATATTATGTTTGTGTTTTGGTTTTCATAACCATACTCATATAACGGTTTTTATTTTCATACAACGTCGTAAGACGTATTGTATGATGTTTTTACGACATTGGATCGTATGATAATTTTTAAGGCAAATGCCTATATTATGATTTTCGATAAGAATTTGTATAAAATGACTTTGGCTATTTTATGGCCTATTACAAAGATTTGTATAAAATGATTTTGGCTATTTTACGGCCTATTACAATGATTTGTACGAATTGATTTTTGGTAATAATTTTATACCAAAAGTTATATTGATGCAATTTATTAAACTCTATGAATTCACTCGGCGTTATCGCTGACCTTTTCTTTTAACATGTTTTATCTCAGGTACTTGAAGGTAATTCTCGGGAAGACAACAAGAATTCATGGCCCGCACCTAAATAATTATTTCCATTCAAATACTTTGTAAAACTTTGTATGAAATAATATGACTTGGGACCGATGTAACTTTGATCTTTATGAATGGAAATGATTTATTATTAAACGACGCGATTTTTATGCGTTGTCTATGATGCGAGTAATGTGCTATCCCGTAACACCAACTAGTCTTCCGCTGTATTGAGTTGTATAAATTTGGGGGTGTTACACCCTTCGTCCTCAAAACCAGAGTACCCAAAGATTTTCCGCCCAAATCCAAAGACTATAGCAGCAAGGACTTGAAAATGCTAGATACCCACCGCACAGAATTCCATAGGGGTTTGCTGGAGCATTTTATGTGCTTAGTAGGATTAAGCCGCCTAATACTTCGCTTTTGGCTAGGTATAAAATCTTATCGTCCGAATCTTTTCGAATTGAAAACCGGTCTTAAGTGCGACTCAATCGTCTTTTGGTGAATCAAGAGAATGGTTTGATTTGTTTATCTAGATTAAACTATTAGCAAGTAATTAAAGTGTCGTTGAGTAACTTTAAAGCTTTGACAAAATTAAACTTAAAGTTAATTTATGAAAATACTTAAAACTTAAAAACTTTGTAAAACTTGAAAACTTAATCAATCGGAATAAAACAATTAATGTCCATCGGAATACACCAAAATTGCAACCATCGGAATGTCACTAGAATTACCCGTCGGAATAATTCAAACAAGAGTCCATCGGAATGCTAAACTTACTACCATCGGAATGTTGAGAATACTACTGTCGCAATGAGTATCTATCGGAATGATGCTGTCGCAATGTTCCTATCAAAAAATGGGCAGCACTTCGCCTTAACCAAGACCTTAAGACCCGTCGGAATATGCGATCGCAATAAGCGATCGCAACCCAGATCGGAATAAGGGGTAATAACCAACCGATCGCAAAGTGGAACCCTATTGGGTTATTGCGATCAAATACCGAAAACTATCGGAATGTTTAATAACGCCCTCAATCGGAATATGCAAAAGGTTGCTAGATCGGAATATGCTGAAGACTTCCCGTCGGAATAACTGAAACTTTGACACAATCGGAATATCACAAAAAAGGCCAGATCGGAATACTGGGAAGAACCTCAATCAGAATATTCAACAAATGCTACCGTCGGAATCTACAAAACCCTTATCCGATCAATCGATCGGAATGTGAAGATGGAAGGCTGCTCGGAATGTTCAAATCGGAAAGGGGTTTGTACCCTTTCCGAAATTGGTGGGATTCGGTTAAAAAGCTAGAAAATAAGCTATTAGATTGAGCTTATCCCCAAAACTTAAAACGAACCAACTAACGGGTCAAATAAGCACTAGAATCAACTTATCAAACCTCAAATTAAGCAACTTTTTGGATCAAACAAGAAAATCATAACCTTTTTAAGAAACTTTTTATAAGAAAAATAAGCTAATCATAAAAATAAGCAAATAAGCACAGGAGTCTTAAAGCTTAATCAAATGAAAACTTATGAAATGATTAAAAGATTAAACTTTTAAGCACGAAATCAATTAGAACAACACGGATCTTATGATAATCGTACCAAAATCACTCTAAAATCAAAGAAAAGAAGAATGAGATTAAGAAATAAAAGCTTAAAATAGAACTTGATTAATGAAATAAGCAATACAAATGTGTTTAATCTTAAAAGATTAAAAGAAAAGATGAAGTTTAGTGAGAGAAAGTTTAAGACTTTCTCTCTCTAAAACTAGAGAAAACTAAGAAAAAGTGAAAACTAGCTAAAAACTAACCAACCCCCCTCTTAATGACTATTAGGAGGGTATTTATAGGGAAGGTGGAAGGAGTGCATGTGTTGCATCTTCTTGCTTGCTTTCTTCACGTTTTCTCGACTCAACTTTAATTCTTTGTCTTTTTCGTCTCGGGATTTGAACTGTTTTTTTTCTTCTTCTATTAGACTTAAGTTCTTCGACTTCGTTAAACTTCCGTCTTTAGACTTTTTCTTCGATAAATCTTCAGAATAGGCCTTGGACTTCCGTTCTTTTTGCACTCTTGATCTTTTGACTTCGTCTTTTGCCGTTTTCTTCGATAAAAGCCCGTGAAAGCCCGTGTTTTCTTCCTTTTTTATATTTTGGTCCTAAAACACAATAAAAACACAAACCACGCATAATTCCGACTTTTACGACATAAATCACACGTTTTGGTCTTGTTATTACTGGAAATAAGTAGTAAAAGGATAAGTGTTTTCACACTTATTAAATCCCCTACACTTGACCATTGCAATGCCCTCATGCAATGCATTAATTTTAAAGCACAGTTTACATTTTCCATCATAAATAACCCACCTTGGCCTTTATTAAGTACTAAACATAAAAGATAGAAATAAGTAAAGAAATTAAAAACTTACATTGGGTTTAGGCGGCCATGAACATTTATCATCCTCAAGTTTCACGTTCCCCATACCAAGCTTAAAAACGAGATCATTGTTATTATAAGTTAGCAAACAATCACGAACTCATGTGGGCCAATTACTCACTTAGACTCCCTTATTCCTAGGTGTATCTCTTATATTTTGTCTTGAATGATCACGAGGATGCATTGTTTGACTTATTTCGATAGTTATTTAGTCCGAAAATAAGGTGAACAATTTAATCAATAGTTAGCTAAAGGACCAAATCTTTTAAAACTGCTTATCGGGACCTCATAAAGTTCATATCTTGGCATAACTCGCTTCACGATTTGAGACCTTTCTCGGACCGATATTTGGCAGCGACTTCATACTTCGAATCTTTGAGAGACGTTCTTGAAATAATGGTCTTCTCTTCATAATAGGAATTTCTTCACTTGAAGTTTTGAGAGATTCTTCATCTTTGGACCACGACTTCTTCATTTTTCTCCAATCTTTATTTTGGACTTTGATATACAACGATCCGCCTCCTTTTAGGACTTGGATCTATTTATCCTCATACCTTGTTAGGGTCTTTTCGGATAGACTTCTCCATGAATTTTGGGGAGTTCTTGCTTTTCGTCGTGTGTCTCGATCCTTCATATTGATTTTCGATAAATGATTCTTCACATCACTTTTGGATCTTTAGCAACAAAATGTAGCCCTCATGCCTTGTTAGGGCCTTTTCGGACTCGCCAATCTTCGCATCCCGCTTCAATAAGTTATGCCTTGGCTATGAACTCTAATCCGTACCGAGCAACTTTTAAACAATCTGGGGCTAGAAGCTAAGTAACCTTTCAAATCGTACAACCTTATTTATTGCAGATAAATTTATTAACAAGCGGAGGGAGAATAGGCTTATAATTAACTCACATAAATTCACGAAAGGATACCGAACTTATAATTGACTCTATCATCTCTCGTTCTCCACAGTTTAAAATCTCAAGGAATGAGACTCGTGGATGCTTAGCCTATTAAATCAAAGTTTTGGGTTTTCGAGTCGCCTATAGGATCTTGCAAATTCTTAGACTTTTTCAAGTTTAGAAATCGCATTTTAAAGTTCCCTTGATAAACGACTCTCTAGGATCAATTATAGGAACTTGCGAAAAGTTCTTGTTCTTAACCCGAGAGAGTTAAGACTTTCTCGTTTTATAGCTCCCTATATAAAAGCCTAGCAAAACTTGACTTAAACACATTAAGAATACTAGCTAGAGTAGACTTAGGCAAGTAAACTCGGGTTGAGTCAAAATGTTCACAACTAAGAAAAATCTAAAACCATTTTATTGAAGAACTATTCTAACAATGGAAAGAAACTAAACATAACAAAGGCAAATACACTATACAACTAGGCCAAAATAGATTAAAAATTTTGAAAAATGTCGAAAAATCAAATTTTCCGGTTAAAATGAGGGCAAATTCATGGAAAAGACCACTTACTTCGATAGAAGTCCCCCCTACATTTGAGATAAACATTGTCCTCAATGTTTAAGCATGTGGGAGGAAGCTCCCCTACACTTATGACATTGTGCACTTTGTTTAAATCTTGCTAAGGAAAGGACAACTAAAGTGAATTCAATGTGAACATATAAAATATGAAATATTGAATCACAAGAGTTTAGGATAGAACCGGGAAGATGGGAAACACGGTATCACGGTTCGTCAAAAGTCATCAAGGTGGATCTTTGAAGCTTTAATCCCTGCACAACACAAGAAACAAGACAACAAACATATGTGGGGCTCCCCCTATACTTATTATGAAAGCAGTAAAGGATAGAACACGGGTTGCCTCCCGAGAAGCGCTTGTTTTTGTTCACCGATTCATGAGCCTGACTCGACCCAAATTAGTTCATGGGGAACGTGGTGAGGGATGGAATCATCTCTTGAGAGATGTCCTCACCAAAGTACAGCTTCAGACGCTGGCCATTCACCTTGAAATTGGGCCCATTCGGCTGAGAAAGCTCAATGGTCCCATAAGGAAAGACTTTGGTGATGGTGAATGGACCAGACCAGCGGCTCTTCAACTTGCCAGAGAAGATCTTCAACCGAGAGTTAAAGAGTAAGACTTGATCACCAACGTGGAACTCTCGGTTCTTGATTTTAGCATCGTGGATCATCTTCGTCTTCTCCTTGTAGATCAGCGAGTTCTCATATGCTTCATTCCTCAGTTCATTTAGCTCGTTGAGTTGAACCTTGCGATGATCACCGGCTTTGTTGATGTTGAAGTTAGCCCACTTCAAGGCCCAGTGCGCCTTATGTTCCAGCTCGATGGGTAGGTGGCATGCTTTCCCGTACAAAAGACGATAAGGTGTACAACCGATCGGGATCTTGTAAGCAGTACGGAAAGCCCACAGAGCATCATCTAACTTATCGGCCCATGCGGCACGATGCTCTCCCACAGTACGCTCCAAAATTCTCTTCAAGCCTCGGTTGGAAATCTCGGCTTGCCCATTGGTTTGGGGATGATAGGTGGTGGAAAGACGGTGATTGACACCATACTTAGCCATGACTCTTGCAAATTGATCGTTGCAAAAATGAGTCCCGCGGTCACTGATGATAGCACGAGGAACGCCAAATCGAGCGAAAAGCTGCTTCAAAAAGTTCACAACCACCCTCGCATCATTCGTAGGAAGAGCCTTAGCTTCAACCCATTTAGAAACATAGTCGACGACGACGAGGATGTACTTGTTCCCTTTGGAGGATGGAAATGGCCCCATAAAGTCGATGCCCCATACATCAAATATTTCACATTCCTGTATGAAATTTTGAGGCATCTCATCCTTATGTGTGATCTTGCCTTGGCGTTGGCAAGCATCACAATGCTTAACCATTTCGTGAGCGTCACGATAAATGGTGGGCCGGTAGAATCCAGAATCAAACACTTTTTTAGCGGTGTAGTTGGGACCAAAGTGACCACCGGTGGGTCCTTTGTGGAAAGCTTGGAGGATGTCAAAAGCTGCCGGTCCATCAACACATCGACGAATAATCAGATCAGCACACTGTTTGAATAGATAAGGGTCATCCCAAAAGTAAGTCTTAACATCATTCAAGAACTTCTTCTTTTGTTGGGATGTTAACCATTTGATGAGAATACCACCCGCTAAGTAGTTTGCAATGTCCGCAAACCACGGGGTGCCATCAAGATTGAGATTTATAGACATTAAGGTCTCAAGGGGGAAAGAGTCATTGATATCTTTGTTCGGATGATCCCCTTGATATGGATCCTCAAGTCTGCTCAGATGATCCGCGGTCAGGTTTTTAGCTCCCTTCTTGTCGCGAATTTCAATGTTGAATTCTTGAAGGAGTAAAACCCAGCGAAGAAGTCTTGGCTTAGCATCATGCTTTGTCATCAAGTACTTCAACGCGGAACGGTCCGTGTATACGATGGTGGGGGATAAAACAAGATAGGGGCGAAATTTCTCAAAAGCATAGACAACAGCTAAAAGTTCTTTTTCGGTTGTCGTATAATGCAGTTGAGCCCCCGTCATTGTTTTGCTAGCGTAGTGGATTGGTTGGAAGTGTTTATTCACTCTTTGGCCCAAAACCGCACCAATAGCAAAGTCGCTAGCATCGCACATCAATTCAAAAGGCAGCTCCCAATTAGGGGTAACCAAGACCGGTGCCTTAGTAAGCTTATCCTTAAGAAGATTGAAGGCTTCGAGACACTCTTTAGAAAAGATAAAAGGAGTATCTTTTTCCAAGAGGTGGGTCATCGGGCGAGCGATTTTTGAAAAATCCTGAATGAATCGACGATAGAAGCCCGCATGACCCAGAAAACTTCTCACACCCTTCACGGTTGAAGGTGGAGGTAATTTGGCTATGACATCTACTTTAGCACGGTCGACCTCCAGACCGGCTTTAGAGATTTTGTGTCCTAGCACAATGCCTTCTTTTACCATAAAATGGCATTTTTCCCAATTCAGAACAAGGCGAGTGTCTTTGCACCGCTTTAGCATACGTTCCAAATTGGCAAGGCAAGAAGAGAAGGAATCCCCGAAGACCGAGAAATCATCCATGAAGACTTCCATGGTTTGCTTAACCATGTCATGGAAGATAGCCAACATGCACCTTTGGAAAGTCCCGGGGGCATTGCATAAGCCAAAAGGCATTCTTTTATAAGCAAAGGTGCCATAGGGACAAGTGAATGTTATCTTCTCTTGATCTTGGGGATCGATGGGTATTTCAAAAATAACCCGAGAAACCATCAAGAAAGCAGTAATATTCATTACCCGCTAAACGTTCAAGCATTTGGTCCATAAAAGGTAGAGGGAAATGATCCTTTCTCGTGGCATCATTGAGTTTGCGGTAGTCTATACAAACTCTCCACCCAGTAACGAGACGGGTAGGAATTAACTCGTTGTTTGCATTGGGCACAACGGTGATTCCGCCTTTCTTAGGCACACAATGGACTGGACTAACCCATGGTGAATCCGAAATAGGGTAAATCATACCCGCATCAAGAAGTTTGATAACCTCTTTTTTGATGACTTCATGGATTTTAGGATTCACCCTTCGTTGGCTTTGAATTGTGGGCTTAAAGTCGTCCTCCATGAGAATTTTATGTGTGCAAAAGTGAGGATCAATTCCACGGATGTCGGAAATTTTCCAAGCGATAGCTCTTTTATGCTTCTTCAACACGGCGACAAGTCGGGCTTTTTCGTCTTCTTTCAGATCCTTTGCGATGATGACCGGTAGCTTCTCGTTGTCTTCAAGGAAAACGTACTCAAGATGAGGGGGTAGGTCCTTAAGCTCGAGAGTAGGAGGATCCTCAATAGATGGTGAAACTAACGATGGATCATCATTAGTCACCTCTTTAGGAGAAGGAGGAGACAACGGGTCCTCATTGAGAAGTCTCTCAATAGTACGAATGTCTTCATCCCAATTGGTGGACAAATTATCATACTTAATAACGAGAGGACCCAAGCTAGCTTCAAAATCATCCAAGTCACTTTCTCCGAAAGGAGTCAATGCTGGAGCAATTGAGGCAACGGTCTCAACATTGGGTAGAGAAGAGAGAGTACTTTTGCAAGCATCATGAAAATGTTCTTCACAAGCCTCATCGAGAACATCAATAGCATTAACACTCTCATATGAATAAGGTTGCTTAGAAATCTTACCCATGTTGAAGACAATTTTATCGTCACCAACTCTCATGATTATTTCGCCCGCGGCTACATCAATGAGAGTGCGACCGGTCCTCAGGAATGGACGTCCGACGATTAATGGAACACGGGGATCCATCTCGTAGTCAACGACGACAAAATCCGCCGGGAAGGTGAATTTATCAACGCCAACAAAGACATCTTCGGCTATCCCTACTGGATAAGCAACCGTACGGTTGGCTAATTCCAAAGTCATTTTGGTGGGGACTAGCTCGGGGAGAGATAATTGCTTCCAAACACTTAAAGGCATTAAGTTTATACTGGCACCTAGATCGGCTAGGGCCATGCAATTCTCTACTCCCGGGAAGTTGCAAGGAATCAAGAAGCGACCCGGATCACCAAGTTTGGTGGGCAATTTCCTTAAGAGCACTGCGGAGCAGTTCTCATTAAGTTGGGTCTGAGCGATGTCAAGAAGCTTTTCTTTATCACTTAGAAGATCTTTAAACATCTTAGCGTATTTGGGCATGTGAGCGAGAGCCTCGGCAAAGGAGATGTTAAAATTCAATTGTTTAAACACTTTTAGAAAGTTTGAAACCTGAATATCATCCTTGCTCTTTTGCTTCTCTTTCCTCAACCTTGAAGGATAAGGTATATTGGATGAAGAAGAAGGCTTTAAGGGAATAGGATCACTCACAGCCACGGGTGGTGGGGAAATGGGGATAGAAGGTGAAGGAGGTGGGGAAAGTTGCTCTTTTTCCTTGTTCACAATCACGGGTGGAGATGTAGGAAGCTCGGGTTCCATATAACCTTTTCCACTACGAGTGGTGATTGCTTTCATCTCCCCTCTTGGATTTGCAACGGTATTACTCGGAAGAGTACCCGAAGAAGAGGGTTGATTACTTTGGATGAGCGAACCAATCATATCACGAAGGTGAACAGCTTGATTATTAAAAGAGTTTTGCATGTTTGCATTAATTTCATTGCTGTGTTTGGCCATATCATTCCTTATCTCGGCTCGAATATCGTTCCCTTGTTTTGCCATTTCTCCCTTCAAGTTGCGGACTTGATTCTGAAGATTCGTCACCAGCTCCCGATTAGTCTTCATGAATGTCTCGACTTCTGGATTCACTGCCATTGGTTGAGTGAGAAGTGGAGCTTGGTAAGCTTGAGAATTTCCTTGAGTTGGGTAAGGGTTTCGTTGGGATTGATATTGATTGTTAGCACGAGGTTGGGATTGGTTGTAGCTTTGTTGTTGGTTCTGGTTTGCAGGAGGGAAATCGGGAGGAGCAAGATAATTGTTGGAACGATAACTTAGCAAGCCACGGTCTCCTTGAGGGCGGGCTTGATAGCCTCCCGTGGGATAAGTACCATAAGCTGCGTTAACGTCTTCAGAAAAATTTCCGTGAGTAGACGGACACTCATTGTAGGAATGAGGACCACCACATGTGTCACAAGAAATAGCAACGACTTTAGCTTGTTGAGTTTGGTTAGAAGTCAAAATTTGGAGACTTTTGTTAATATCAAGAATAGCACGTTCCACAACGGACATGTTGGTGGTGGAAGAAGTAGATGAAACATTGACTCTCTGATTAGATCTTGAGGATGCGGATGAATCCCAATTCTTGTGGTGAGTAGTCATGTTTTCGATCAACTCTCGGCACTCCTCCGGTCTCCTTTTCATAAAAGTACCACCGGCGGCGGCATTGATCGTGTCACGATCACGAAAAGTGAGACCATTGTAGAAGGTGTCAATGAGAGTGACGGGGAGCATATTGTGATTTGGACAGCGGTCGATCAAATCATTGTATCGTTCCCAAGCATCGAAAAGCGATTCATCATTCTCTTGCATGAATCCACTGATTTGGTTACGAAGGCTCGTGACCATGGATGAGGGAAAGTAGCGCGATAAAAAGCGTTGAGTCATGTCATCCACGTATGAATAGAATTCTTAGGAAGACGATCAAACCATTTTTCGGCATGGTGAGAAAGTGAGTGGGGAAAAAGTTGGAGGCGAAGGTCATCCATAGAAACACCGGAGCACTTCATGCTTTGGGTCATGGTAATGAATTTGTCGAGGTGTTTGTTGGCATCATCATCCGGAATTCCACGAAATGGGTTCGTTTGCACTTGTTGGATCATGTGATGCTTCAACGAAAACTCCTGAGCTGTGACGTGCATCGGCGTAATCGGGCCACCGCGTCCGTTCATGGTGGGTTGACACAATTCCTCCATGGTCCGTAAATCAGGTAAGAGGACATTGTTGTTGTTGTTGTTGTTGTTGTTGTTATTCAAATTGTGTTGAGGTGGGTGATTATTGTTGTTATTAACACCAGCCATATCTAAATCTTCACGAGTCTCGGGCTCAGAATAGTTCGAAGATCTAGTACGCATACACCTGTAGAAGAAAAATATTCACAGAAAATATCTATATAATCTTTTTGGTGCAAAACCTTTTGAAAAGAATTGCTTTTAATGATTTTTCAATGTTTTTGTATTTTTGAAGAGTTTTATATTTTTTGGATTTTTGAAAATTTTTAAAGCAAGGAAAATAACGTTCAAAGAACGGATCCCAAAATTCAATGCGTCTCTCACTAGAAACCGTTTATCCTAACGAAAAGAGCCGACAGCGGCGCCATTTAATACTTCGCTTTTGGCTAGGTATAAAATCTTATCGTCCGAATCTTTTCGAATTGAAAACCGGTCTTAAGTGCGACTCAATCGTCTTTTGGTGAATCAAGAGAATGGTTTCATTTGTTTATCTAGATTAAACTATTAGCAAGTAATTAAAGTGTCGTTGAGTAACTTTAAAGCTTTGACAAAATTAAACTTAAAGTTAATTTATGAAAATACTTAAAACTTAAAAACTTTGTAAAACTTGAAAACTTAATCAATCGGAATAAAACAATTAATGTCCATCGGAATACACCAAAATTGCAACCATCGGAATGTCACTAGAATTACCCGTCGGAATAATTCAAACAAGAGTCCATCGGAATGCTAAACTTACTACCATCGGAATGTTGAGAATACTACTGTCGCAATGAGTATCTATCGGAATGATGTTGTCGCAATGTTCCTATCAAAAAATGGGCAGCACTTCGCCTTAACCAAGACCTTAAGACCCGTCAGAATATGCGATCGCAATAAGCGATCGCAACCCAGATCGGAATAAGGGGTAATAACCAACCGATCGCAAAGTGGAACCCTATTGGGTTATTGCGATCAAATACCGAAAACTATCGGAATGTTTAATAACGCCCTCAATCGGAATATGCAAAAGGTTGCTAGATCGGAATATGCTGAAGACTTCCCGTCGGAATAACTGAAACTTTGACACAATCGGAATATCACAAAAAAGGCCAGATCGGAATACTGGGAAGAACCTCAATCAGAATATTCAAGAAATGCTACCGTCGGAATCTACAAAACCCTTATCCGATCAATCGATCGGAATGTGAAGATGGAAGGCTGCTCGGAATGTTCAAATCGGAAAGGGGTTTGTACCCTTTCCGAAATTGGTGGGATTCGGTTAAAAAGCTAGAAAATAAGCTATTAGATTGAGCTTATCCCCAAAACTTAAAACGAACCAACTAACGGGTCAAATAAGCACTAGAATAAACTTATCAAACCTCAAATTAAGCAACTTTTTGGATCAAACAATAAAATCATAACCTTTTTAAGAAACTTTTTATAAGAAAAATAAGCAAATCATAAAAATAAGCAAATAAGCACAAGAGTCTTAAAGCTTAATCAAATGAAAACTTATGAAATGATTAAAAGATTAAACTTTTAAGCACGAAATCAATTAGAACAACACGGATCTTATGATAATCGTACCAAAATCACTCTAAAATCAAAGAAAAGAAGAATGAGATTAAGAAATAAAAGCTTAAAATAGAACTTGATTAATGAAATAAGCAATACAAAGGTGTTTAATCTTAAAAGATTAAAAGAAAAGATGAAGTTTAGTGAGAGAAAGTTTAAGACTTTCTCTCTCTAAAACTAGAGAAAACTAAGAAAAAGTGAAAACTAGCTAAAAACTAACCAACCCCCCTCTTAATGACTATTAGGAGGGTATTTATAGGGAAGGTGGAAGGAGTGCATGTGTTGCATCTTCTTGCTTGCTTTCTTCACGTTTTCTCGACTCGACTTTAATTCTTTGTCTTTGTCGTCTCGGGATTTGAACTGTTTTTTTTTCTTCTTCTATTAGACTTAAGTTCTTCGACTTCGTTAAACTTCCGTCTTTAGACTTTTTGTTCGATAAATCTTCAGAATAGGCCTTGGACTTCCGTTCTTTTTGCACTCTTGATCTTTTGACTTCGTCTTTTCCCGTTTTCTTCGATAAAAGCCCGTAAAAGCCCGTGTTTTCTTCCTTTTTTATATTTTGGTCCTAAAACACAATAAAAACACAAACCACGCATAATTCCGACTTTTACGACATAAATCACACGTTTTGGTCTGGTTATTACTGGAAATAAGTAGTAAAAGGATAAGTGTTTTCACACTTATTAAATCCCCTACACTTGACCATTGCAATGCCCTCATGCAATGCATTAATTTTAAAGCACAGTTTACATTTTCCATCATAAATAACCCACCTTGGCCTTTATTAAGTACTAAACATAAAAGATAGAAATAAGTAAAGAAATTAAAAACTTACATTGGGTTTAGGCGGCCATGAACATTTATCATCCTCAAGTTTCACGTTCCCCATACCAAGCTTAAAAACGAGATCATTGTTATTATAAGTTAGCAAACAATCACGAACTCATGTGGGCCAATTACTCACTTAGACTCCCTTATTCCTAGGTGTATCTCTTATATTTTGTCTTGAATGATCACGAGGATGCATTGTTTGACTTATTTCGATAGTTATTTAGTCCGAAAATAAGGTGAACAATTTAATCAATAGTTAGCTAAAGGACCAAATCTTTTAAAACTGCTTATCGGGACCTCATAAAGTTCATATCTTGGCATAACTCGCTTCACGATTTGAGACCTTTCTCGGACCGATATTTGGCAGCGACTTCATACTTCGAATCTTTGAGAGACGTTCTTGAAATAATGGTCTTCTCTTCATAATAGGAATTTCTTCACTTGAAGTTTTGAGAGATTTTTCATCTTTGGACCACGACTTCTTCATTTTTCTCCAATCTTTATTTTGGACTTTGATATACAACGATCCGCCTCCTTTTAGGACTTGGATCTATTTATCCTCATACCTTGTTAGGGTCTTTTCGGATAGACTTCTCCATGACTTTTGGGGAGTTCTTGCTTTTCGTCGTGTGTCTCGATCCTTCATATTGATTTTCGATAAATGATTCTTCACATCACTTTTGGATCTTTAGCAACAAAATGTAGCCCTCATGCCTTGTTAGGGCCTTTTCGGACTCGCCAATCTTCGCATCCCGCTTCAATAAGTTATGCCTTGGCTATGAACTCTAATCCGTACCGAGCAACTTTTAAACGATCTGGGGCTAGAAGCTAAGTAACCTTTCAAATCGTACAACCTTATTTATTGCAGATAAATTTATTAACAAGCGGAGGGAGAATAGGCTTATAATTAACTCACATAAATTCACGAAAGGATACCGAACTTATAATTGACTCTATCATCTCTCGTTCTCCACAGTTTAAAATCTCAAGGAATGAGACTCGTGGATGCTTAGCCTATTAAATCAAAGTTTTGGGTTTTCGAGTCGCCTATAGGATCTTGCAAATTCTTAGACTTTTTCAAGTTTAGTAATCGCATTTTAAAGTTCCCTTGATAAACGACTCTCTAGGATCAATTATAGGAACTTGCGAAAAGTTCTTGTTCTTAACCCGAGAGAGTTAAGACTTTCGCGTTTTATAGCTCCCTATATAAAAGCCTAGCAAAACTTGACTTAAACACATTAAGGATACTAGCTAGAGTAGACTTAGGCAAGTAAACTCGGGTTGAGTCAAAATGTTCACAACTAAGAAAAATCTAAAACCATTTTATTGAAGAACTATTCTAACAATGGAAAGAAACTAAACATAACAAAGGCAAATACACTATACAACTAGGCCAAAATAGATTAAAAATTTTGAAAAATGTCGAAAAATCAAATTTTCCGGTTAAAATGAGGGCAAATTCATGGAAAAGACCACTTACTTCGATAGAAGTCCCCCTACATTTGAGATAAACATTGTCCTCAATGTTTAAGCATGTGGGAGGAAGCTCCCCTACATTTATGACATTGTGCACTTCGTTTAAATCTTGCTAAGGAAAGGACAACTAAAGTGAATTCAATGTGAACATATAAAATATGAAATATTGAATCACAAGAGTTGAAAACCGGTCTTAAGTGCGACTCAATCGTCTTTTGGTGAATCAAGAGAATGGTTTGATTTGTTTATCTAGATTAACTATTAGCAAGTAATTAAAGTGTCGTTGAGTAAATTTAAAGCTTTGACAAAATTAAACTTAAAGTTAATTTATGAAAATACTTAAAACTTAAAAACTTGGTAAAACTTGAAAACTTGAAAACTTAATCAATCGGAATAAAACAATTAATGTCCATCGGAATACACCAAAATTGCAACCATCGGAATGTCACTAGAATTACCCGTCGGAATAATTCAAACAAGAGTCCATCGGAATGCTAAACTTACTACCATCGGAATGTTGAGAATACTACTGTCGCAATGAGTATCTATCGGAATGATGCTGTCGCAATGTTCCTATCAAAAAATGGGCAGCACTTCGCCTTAACCAAGACCTTAAGACCCGTCGGAATATGCGATCGCAATAAGCGATCGCAACCCAGATCGGAATAAGGGTTAATAACCAACCGATCGCAAAGTGGAACCCTATTGGGTTATTGCGATCAAATACCGAAAACTATCGGAATGTTTAATAACGCCCTCAATCAGAATATGCAAAAGGTTGCTAGATCGGAATATGCTGAAGACTTCCCGTCGGAATAACTGAAACTTTGACACAATCGGAATATCACAAAAAAGGCCAGATCGGAATACTGGGAAGAACCTCAATCGGAATATTCAACAAATGCTACCCTAAGAATCTACAAAACCCTTATCCGATCAATCAATCGGAATGTGAAGATGGAAGGCTGCTCGGAATGTTCAAATCGGAAAGGGGTTTGTACCCTTTCCGAAATTGGTGGGATTCGGTTAAAAAGCTAGAAAATAAGCTATTAGATTGAGCTTATCCCCAAAACTTAAAACGAACCAACTAACGGGTCAAATAAGCACTAGAATCAACTTATCAAACCTCAAATTAAGCAACTTTTTGGATCAAACAATAAAATCATAACCTTTTTAAGAAACTTTTTATAAGAAAAATAAGCTAATCATAAAAATAAGCAAATAAGCACAAAAGTCTTAAAGCTTAATCAAATGAAAACTTATGAAATGATTAAAAGATTAACCTTTTAAGCACGAAATCAATTAGAACAACACGGATCTTATGATAATCGTACCAAAATCACTCTAAAATCAAAGAAAAGAAGAATGAGATTAAGAAATAAAAGCTTAAAATAGAACTTGATTAATGAAATAAGCAATACAAAGGTGTTTAATCTTAAAAGATTAAAAGAAAAGATGAAGTTTAGTGAGAGAAAGTTTAAGACTTTCTCTCTCTAAAACTAGAGAAAACTAAGAAAAAGTGAAAACTAGCTAAAAACTAACCAACCCCCCTCCTTATGACTATTAGGAGGGTATTTATAGGGAAGGTGGAAGGAGTGCATGTGTTGCATCTTCTTGCTTGCTTTCTTCACGTTTTCTCGACTCGACTTTAATTCTTTGTCTTTGTCGTCTCGGGATTTGAACTGTTTTTTTTTCTTCTTCTATTAGACTTAAGTTCTTCGACTTCGTTAAACTTCCGTCTTTAGACTTTTTCTTCGATAAATCTTCAGAATAGGTCTTGGACTTCCATTCTTTTTGCACTCTTGATCTTTTGACTTCGTCTTTTCCCGTTTTCTTCGATAAAAGCCCGTGAAAGCCCGTGTTTTCTTCCTTTTTTATATTTTGGTCCTAAAACACAATAAAAACACAAACCACGCATAATTCCGACTTTTACGACATAAATCACACGTTTTGGTCTTGTTATTACTGGAAATAAGTAGTAAAAGGATAAGTGTTTTCACACTTATTAAATCCCCTACACTTGACCATTGCAATGCCCTCATGCAATGCATTAATTTTAAAGCACAATTTACATTTTCCATCATAAATAACCCACCTTGGCCTTTATTAAGTACTAAACATAAAAGATAGAAATAAGTAAAGAAATTAAAAACTTACATTGGGTTTAGGCGGCCATGAACATTTATCATCCTCAAGTTTCACGTTCCTCATACCAAGCTTAAAAACGAGATCATTGTTATTATAAGTTAGCAAACAATCACGAACTCATGTGGGCCAATTACTCACTTAGACTCCCTTATTCCTAGGTGTATCTCTTATATTTTGTCTTGAATGATTACGAGGATGCATTGTTTGACTTATTTCGATAGTTATTTAGTCCGAAAATAAGGTGAACAATTTAATCAATAGTTAGCTAAAGGACCAAATCTTTTAAAACTGCTTATCGGGACCTCATAAAGTTCATATCTTGGCATAACTCGCTTCACGATTTGAGACCTTTCTCGGACCGATATTTGGCAGCGACTTCATACTTCGAATCTTTGAGAGACGTTCTTGAAATAATGGTCTTCTCTTCATAATAGGAATTTCTTCACTTGAAGTTTTGAGAGATTCTTCATCTTTGGACCACGACTTCTTCATTTTTCTCCAATCTTTATTTTGGACTTTGATATACAACGATCCGCCTCCTTTTAGGACTTGGATCTATTTATCCTCATACCTTGTTAGGGTCTTTTCGAATAGACTTCTCCATGACTTTTGGGGAGTTCTTGCTTTTCGTCGTGTGTCTCGATCCTTCATATTGATTTTCGATAAATGATTCTTCACATCACTTTTGGATCTTTAGCAACAAAATGTAGCCCTCATGCCTTGTTAGGGCCTTTTCGGACTCGCCAATCTTCGCATCCCGCTTCAATAAGTTATGCCTTGGCTATGAACTCTAATCCGTACCGAGCAACTTTTAAACGATCTGGGGCTAGAAGCTAAGTAACCTTTCAAATCGTACAACCTTATTTATTGCAGATAAATTTATTAACAAGCGGAGGGAGAATAGGCTTATAATTAACTCACATAAATTCACGAAAGGATACCGAACTTATAATTGACTCTATCATCTCTCGTTCTCCACAGTTTAAAATCTCAAGGAATGAGACTCGTGGATGCTTAGCCTATTAAATCAAAGTTTTGGGTTTTCGAGTCGCCTATAGGATCTTGCAAATTCTTAGACTTTTTCAAGTTTAGAAATCGCATTTTAAAGTTCCCTTGATAAACGACTCTCTAGGATCAATTATAGGAACTTGCGAAAAGTTCTTGTTCTTAACCCGAGAGAGTTAAGACTTTCGCGTTTTATAGCTCCCTATATAAAAGCCTAGCAAAACTTGACTTAAACACATTAAGGATACTAGCTAGAGTAGACTTAGGCAAGTAAACTCGGGTTGAGTCAAAATGTTCACAACTAAGAAAAATCTAAAACCATTTTATTGAAGAACTATTCTAACAATGGAAAGAAACTAAACATAACAAAGGCAAATACACTATACAACTAGGCCAAAATAGATTAAAAATTTTGAAAAATGTCGAAAAATCAAATTTTCCGGTTAAAATGAGGGCAAATTCATGGAAAAGACCACTTACTTCGATAGAAGTCCCCCCTACATTTGAGATAAACATTGTCCTCAATGTTTAAGCATGTGGGAGGAAGCTCCCCTACATTTATGACATTGTGCACTTTGTTTAAATCTTGCTAAGGAAAGGACAACTAAAGTGAATTCAATATGAACATATAAAATATGAAATATTGAATCACAAGAGTTGAAAACCGGTCTTAAGTGCGACTCAATCGTCTTTTGGTGAATCAAGAGAATGGTTTGATTTGTTTATCTAGATTAAACTATTAGCAAGTAATTAAAGTGTCGTTGAGTAAATTTAAAGCTTTGACAAAATTAAACTTAAAGTTAATTTATGAAAATACTTAAAACTTAAAAACTTTGTAAAACTTGAAAACTTGAAAACTTAATCAATCGGAATAAAACAATTAATGTCCATCGGAATACACCAAAATTGCAACCATCGGAATGTCACTAGAATTACCCGTCGGAATAATTCAAACAAGAGTCCCTCGGAATGCTAAACTTACTACCATCGGAATGTTGAGAATACTACTGTCGCAATGAGTATCTATCGGAATGATGCTGTCGCAATGTTCCTATCAAAAAATGGGCAGCACTTCGCCTTAACCAAGACCTTAAGACCCGTCGGAATATGCGATCGCAATAAGCGATTGCAACCCAGATCGGAATAAGGGGTAATAACCAACCGATCGCAAAGTGGAACCCTATTGGGTTATTGCTATCAAATACCGAAAACTATCGGAATGTTTAATAACGCCCTCAATCGGAATATGCAAAAGGTTGCTAGATCGGAATATGCTGAAGACTTCCCGTCGGAATAACTGAAACTTTGACACAATCGGAATATCACAAAAAGGCCAGATCGGAATACTGGGAAGAACCTCAATCGGAATATTCAACAAATGCTACCGTAAGAATCTACAAAACCCTTATCCGATCAATCAATTGGAATGTGAAGATGGAAGGCTGCTCGGAATGTTCAAATCGGAAAGGGGTTTGTACCCTTTCCGAAATTGGTGGGATTCGGTTAAAAAGCTAGAAAATAAGCTATTAGATTGAGCTTATCCCCAAAACTTAAAACGAACCAACTAACGGGTCAAATAAGCACTAGAATCAACTTATCAAACCTCAAATTAAGCAACTTTTTGGATCAAACAATAAAATCATAACCTTTTTAAGAAACTTTTTATAAGAAAAATAAGCTAATCATAAAAATAAGCAAATAAGCACAAAAGTCTTAAAGCTTAATCAAATGAAAACTTATGAAATGATTAAAAGATTAACCTTTTAAGCACGAAATCAATTAGAACAGCACGGATCTTATGATAATCGTACCAAAATCACTCTAAAATCAAAGAAAAGAAGAATGAGATTAAGAAATAAAAGCTTAAAATAGAACTTGATTAATGAAATAAGCAATACAAAGGTGTTTAATCTTAAAAGATTAAAAGAAAAGATGAAGTTTAGTGAGAGAAAGTTTAAGACTTTCTCTCTCTAAAACTAGAGAAAACTAAGAAAAAGTGAAAACTAGCTAGAAACTAACCAACCCCCCTCCTAATGACTATTAGGAGGGTATTTATAGGGAAGGTGGAAGGAGTGCATGTGTTGCATCTTCTTGCTTGCTTTCTTCACGTTTTCTCGACTCGACTTTAATTCTTTGTCTTTGTCGTCTCAGGATTTGAACTGGTTTTTTTTTTCTTCTTCTATTAGACTTAAGTTCTTCGACTTCGTTAAACTTCCGTCTTTAGACTTTTTCTTCGATAAATCTTCAGAATAGGCCTTGGACTTCCGTTCTTTTTGCACTCTTGATCTTTTGACTTCGTCTTTTCCCGTTTTCTTCGATAAAAGCCCGTGAAAGCCCGTGTTTTCTTCCTTTTTTATATTTTGGTCCTAAAACACAATAAAAACACAAACCACGCATAATTCCGACTGTTACGACATAAATCACACGTTTTGGTCTTGTTATTACTGGAAATAAGTGGTAAAAGGATAAGTGTTTTCACACTTATTACCGCCACTACTATGGGAGGGAGGACATGTATCCGTGCTTTCTGACTGAACGTAGGCAGGGTAGGTCTACTTATATTTGTAGATGTAATAAATGTCATTTTCATGTTGGGAATTTACTAATCCGTATAGTTTCATATGTCCGCAGAAATGAACCTACATGGACTATTGCGCCAGGGCGACCCAACGAAAGTGCCTGAAGGATTCCGCCCGCTGAAAGAGAATGAACTCCCTATTCTTGATGCAACCGCAGACCAAACCATCCCGCTTGAAGAAACCTCTGAGCAAAGATAAGATGAGGGAGAACCTGTGATCGAGAAGTCCCCTCTTGACTTCCACAACGAAGATGGTGGAGAGTTGTTGCTGGAGGGCGCCGTGCCGCACCAGGAGGATACAGAAGAAGAGGATTTCACCAACCTTACTGGTGAGGATGAATAAATTACCCAAGCCTCTGGGTCCCCCAAGCCCGTATCCAGAAAGAGAAAGACCACCAGGAGGGTGGCAAAGACACTAGGGGATGGGGCGGGGGCCTCTAACGCTCCCCCAAAGAAACTAAGGAAAGACCATCCTCAGTACCAGGAAGGAAGCGGCACTGCTACGGCCCAGGTCAATCCTTCACCGCATGTAGATGAACAAGTCTAGATGGCCACCCCTGTGAATGCCGTAGCTCCTACCGTCCCAGAACCTACAACTGGTACCACGTAAGTACCCTCTCTTTCTTTCTCTTGTTTTTTTTTCTTTTCCTTTTTTAAAAAAGGATAGAATTCATAAACAAAAATAATGTGTTAATAACAGGGCAGATCCGTCGACCGTAGCCCAAGAGGAGGAGGTGGAAAGGGAACCTTCACCCACGACATCAATTAGACCTCCATCCCCTCCTGTGACACATGTCGAGGAGCCACATCCTGAAGGACCGGACACCAGCCTGCGTCTAGCATGGAATTTATCCATCTTAACAAGGTTGGAGGCGGAGTCCGAGTGCTCGGAATTTATCCAACATATCACTCCTCCGGCTCTGGCGCAAGACTCGGACGAATTAGACCATGAGACATTGCTGGAGCAGTTCGATGTGTCATCCGCACACCAAGTGACAGTTGGTGCGGCCCTAAGACGCCGTCTGATCAAGGCCTTGGCTAATGTGAACCGTGTTGACAAAAAGATAGCTCGTCGTGAAGCACTAGTTGAGAAGCACGAGAAAACCATCACATCCTTGCAGTCGGCGTTGGTTGTAGCAGAGTCCACCGTGAAGGAGCAGGCCCATCACGCCAACACTCGGGAAACACGTATTGCCGAGCTGGAGGCCCTTTTAGCCGCATCCAACGAGAAGGTATGCTTTCAATATGAATGTTTATTTGTACACAATAAAAACCACATTATTCCTGTAATAACTCTAAGTGTCATATGTAGGTGTCCGCAGCCGAAGCCTCTACCAAAGCCGTAACCGTACAAACATTCAACATTACACAAGAGCGCGACGCGCTGAAGGATGAGCTAACCCAAGCGCGGATTACTTTGGATGAGCAAGCTGCGACAGCTGAGTGGGAGCTAAGTAAGATGGCCATGGATTGTGATGAAAGGATGTGCCCTCCTTTGCTTACAGCCATAGCTGGGCGCAGGTGGATGGTTGGCCAGGGAATGCGCCTTGCCGTGAGCAAGGTTATGGAAGATCTTTATCTGCTACAGGCATTCGCGGGCATCGTATCGGATGGTATTGATCGTGGCAGGCACGAGGGCCTGGTCCAAGCTGCGGAACTGATAGGTAAAAAGGAAGATATTACCCAACACGCGTACCACAACGCTTTAGCCGCAGACAAGATGACTGCGTCAATGGATGCGCTTGCTGACATCCAACATCCTCTTTTAGACAAGCTAGAAGCGCTAAAGGATGCTCCTAATGAGGTAATAATGTCCAAGCTTACTACCGATCCCATCCAACTGACCTTGCCCACCTACGACTCTGTGTCGAAGGCGAGGAAAGGTGAAAAGCTGCTTGCCGAGGCGTTGGATGCGAATATGATCAAGGCACAAGATGGGAAGAATGCTCGCGGGGAGGCCCTCCGCGCCATGATCGAAGAAGGGAAGAAGGACATAGGGGAGTTCCTACCTCCGTTGTAATTTACCTTGTAAACATTTGTATCTTTTATTCGTCTGTGTATGTATATGGCTAAGATTGATGTGTGAAATAACTTGTCATATGTATGCAAGTAAGTCCGTGATAACCACAACTATTTTTGTTGTTATGAATTTGAAACTTGTGTATTTTTTGTTGGATATCATATACCTACACTGCATGACATGTCACGTCTTACCCAAAAAATACAATAAAGTCTATATTTTACTAGACGTGCGGTGTGCGTCTTTACTATGCAAAGCACTGCGTGAGTGCAACATACGGAAACATATCACGTCTTGTGAGTAAGGTGTCTAGTAAGGATACATGATCCGTGTCGCTGGGGTTGCATCCCTCTTATGCGACAAGTTGAATTATTAGGTTCACTTAATCCTCTTACCCCGCCTGGAGGCGTATAGTACATGTACGGTTATTGAGTGAATGCATATGAATGAGACATGGCATATTAGAATAATAACAACTAAATCCATATGACTATAATAGAATCTAAAGAATAACCAAACAATTTGCATGAAAAACTAGTCGTGGAGCTAGCTAGGCACCACGGCATTTTATTAGAACGTTTACATTTTTTTTTGACAAGAATGGGAAACCCTAAAAACAAAAAGAACCTAGAAAAGCATAAGAAACAAAACAAAGAGAACACATGGATCTTCATTAAAGCCAGATGTAGCGAAGTGTCCATGCGGAAGCCGTAGCTTTCAAAGATAGCACCTTTTGAGATTGGAGATATTCCATGTGCGTTCCAGATCGCGGCCATCCATGTCACGTAGCTTGTACGCGCCCCGTCCTAAGGCTTCCGTGACCTCATACGGTCCTTCCCACTTAGGGCCCAGCTTTCCTGTATGCTCCGCTCGACTTGCTTCGTTAGCACGATAGACATAATCTCCCGGTCGAAAAGAAACACCTTTAACCTTGGTGTCATATAAGTCTGTAGAAACTAGAAGGGGGGGGGGGGGGGGGGGTTGAATAGTTTCTCTTCGATTGGTGACCAAATTAAAATTTCTTTCAATTTGGTTTGTATCAAAACTATCTTTTACTTAAAGCTAAGTTGCATAATGATTAGGTTCAATTGAAATGCACTAGCAAGAATAATAAGCAAGTATAATGATAATGAAATAAGTAAAGAGCAAGGAAGGAGACAACCTAGTGGGAAGACACCAAGATTTATAGTGGTTCGACAACGAGGCTCTATCCTCGTTTCTACTCCACTCCTCAAGTACACCTACTCGAGATTTCCACTATATCCACAAGCTACCTTCTCGGCGGAGAAAACCTTACATCGTTGCTTACATTATTTTCCGACACTAAGCTAAATGTCGAGACCTAATCTTTAGCAGGGACCAATCTACACGACGTTGCCTACTTCACAATTTAACGACACAAGGCTAGATGTCGAGTTCTAATCTTAAGGTAGAACCAATCTTCACGACGTTGCCTACTTCACCATTTTACGACACAAGGCTAGATGTCGAGTTCTAACCGAAAGCTAGAACCAATCTTCACGACTCTTCACTTTGAAGCTAAGTGAGAACTTCACACAACACAACTACAATCACTTTAAAGTTTAGTGAGAACTCACAAGACACAACCACATCACTTTATAGTTTAGTGAGAACTCCTAATCAAATCTATTACAACTCAACTAGACTTATCCAAGTACACACATGTAGCTTGGATTTACACAACACAAATCCAAGCAAACACATATGCAATGGATGTACACAACAAATTCAAGTATTCACAAATAACTTGGATGAACACAACTAGTCCAAGTATTCATAAATACATTGGATTGACCTAAAACACAAAGGTATCATGATGAATATGACTAGCTCATAAATTCATCTTTATCACTACACTAGTGAGTGAGTGATCTTCTCATTGGACATGGTAAAGGAGGGGATCAAGAGGATAATCATATGTAAACATCCTTAACAAATTAAGTGATCATTTACTAATGATTATGCTATAGAAAATAGAAAAAGGGCTGAGAAAAACGTCCAAGAGGCTTGCTGGAAAATGAGATTTGACCCACTATTTAAAGGAGACAAAGTTACAACGGATCTATAACGGCTACTGTGCGCGGTACCTTATCTCACCCCGCGGTACCATATCGCTAAGGTACCACGTAGGTACTTAAGGTACCGCCACTAGACTTCAAAGGATATTCTAACAGCATTTGGAATATGCCATTTTCAAATTTTCATTTTCCATTTTAATAAAACATTTTCTAAAAAAGAAAGTTTATTAAAAAGTCTTTTGTCTTATTAGCAAAAGTGAGTTTTAAGGATAATCATTTTGATGATCACTAAGTATGATTAAGAAAGGTTAGTGATATGATTATTACCTTGATGATAGTGTTAGTTAAATAATTCATTTTGTGTTTCTACACTAAATGTGTTGTATGGTTTGTTGTGATCAAAACTAAGAAAGATTAGTTAACACTAATAATGTTTTTAGGCATTACTTGCATTAACAATCTCCCCCTTTTTTATTACGACAAATGATAAACTCATTTACGTATAAACACAAACTATGGAATTATTACTAGTTTATCACTATCATTTCTCGCCCTTTGTCGTAGCAAAAAGGTTAGCATAAGTCTTTGAAGTGCATCGAACTTTGCTAGTAGCTCCCTCTTGGTGGTTGCTCCCCCTTGCTCGGGGCACCAAGTTTGTGAGCTAAGGTGACATGCTACATGATGAGACTGCTTTTATACATAGTCTCATCGTCCAAATCGGGCTTAAAATGCATAAAATATCATTAAACTACCAAATATATGCTCGTGTTTGTTACTTGTGTATTTTTAGGTACGGATATTGAGGAAATGGCAAAAGATCACAAGAATCATTCAATAATGAACACGAGAAATGAAGCCGCACAATGAACCGGGCCCAAGTTTGGATTTTACAAAAATGCCCTTGAAGTTTTGAAGATTGGCAACTTTAGTCCCTCATTTTTGAAGACTTGACAAGTTAAGACCTTGAAGAAATCAAGTTATGCAAGAATGGTCCTTGAAGTTTGAAGACATTACAAGTTTAGCCCTTGGAAATAGAAGAAATTTCATTTGAAGTCCTTTTTTCAAGCTTATAAAACTTTTGTGCCAAAATTGCCAAATGACCAAACTTGATTACAAAGGAAAAACAAGTTTGTTGCTGTTTATACAACATGGAAGAAAGAAGAAAGCTTGGGGGTCAATTCTGCCAAGACAGCCAAACTTCACCATCCAACCAGAACTTGCCACCTCACCATACCCACCCATTCAACCCGACCCTACCCACTATCCATACCCAAACCCAGTCCATACCCAGCCCACAACCCTTAATTATTACCCGGTTTATTTAAATAAACCAAGTCAACCAGTCAACTCTTCCCCATTTCCCTCCCTAACACAATTTTTAAAATGTGTTTTACCCAAAACGGATTAATCCCTCACCCCTAATCCCACTTAAACCCTAAATTGCCAGGTCTAATTAAATTTAAATCAAAGGGGTTTTGATTCAAATTGTGCAGATCCCTAATTAAACACTTTGTCACCTAAACCCACCTCCCAAACCACCACAAGACACACCCATGTGTCTTGTGGACCCCTCCCCTGCCCCGTCCCTTTCCCTCAAACCCAATACCCGACCACACCAACGCCCAGGATTCTTCTACTTGGCCTCCAAGGAGTTTTTAACGCCTATGATGCATTCAAACATCACCAACAACGATTGGCATTCACATGGGATTTTATTGACCAAATTCAAATTTCAAAAGCAAGGGCAACTTTGGCATTTCAGCAGGATTAGGGTTTTAGTTCTAGTTTATTCCAATAGCTAGTATAAATATGAGTGGCCTGTCACTCATACGTTTTTGTTACAGTTTTTCCTAGCAAATTATTGTAATTTCCTTTTTTACTAAATTAAAGTTGGTATTTTGAGTTCAAATATAATTCCTTTTATTTTTATTAAAAAGTTGGTGTTGATTTAGCTAGAATACTGAGTTCCAAACAAATTTGTTGAAGTAATTTTTGGATTTTCAAAAATTATCTTCAAGTTTCTGAAATTCTGAAAATTGGGAATTTGTGGTGAAAATCTGTTTCAAGGTTTTGTTTTTCAGGATTCATCAGTTGTTGTTTAAGTGTTTTAAACAGGAAGATTGTTTGAGGAAAAGTTTTTGAAAAGATTTTAAAAGGTTTTAAGAAATCAGTATATTGGATATATTGTTCTATTTCCATTTTTCTTAGAAGGGTTGTTTGAAACTTGTTATCCAAGGCTCAGCATAGGCCCGGGTCTATTGGAGGTGGCTACCTAGCCATTGTGGGACCTGGATGTGGGTCCCACAAGGTAAAATCCTTGTTTCTAGTTTTCAAGTTGTCAAAAGTTGGATTAAGTGATTTTGCATGAAAGATTGGTTAAGTGTTGTTACATGGTATGGTATTGTTCATGATTAGTGTTTGATGCATGCTAGATGTCTTTAAATCAGTTTGGATAGGTTTTCAATTGATTTGCTTTGAAAAATTTCCAAGTTTAGTTTTTTTTAAGGGGTGTTTGGATCTGCTATTTAACTGAGAATTTTGAAAGATTGTTGAGTTAAAAACCAGGTTAGAATCACTCTTAGGGTATTGTAGGATGCATGTTAGTATAGGTTTTCAGTTTGGAACAAGTTTTGAACAAGTTGGGTGATAAAAAAGGTGAAAATATAGCTATAATCAGAAAACTGCCCATTGTTTATGATTTTGTGTGAAGTTTTGCATTCAAGTTTGATAATCTGCTTGATATTAGGGTCATATAGGATTGTGGATTTCTTGGATGCTATCTGGTGTCATTATATGCAAAATATTGAGCATTGAACCCCGCATTTGTGCAAGTAATCTAGTCAAATACCCCCCAGACCTGCATAAGCATTAAAGTAACTTGAATTTGCAATTTTTTGCTTGATTGTGTGTTATAGCTTGCTTGATTTGTGTTTATTTGACTCCCTACACCCCAACTGAGTGTAGGGGTGCCATTTGTCCTTCAATTACATCACCAAGAACCAAAAATCAAGGCCTCTTGATTCCAGTCTTCACAAGTGAAGACTTCACTTTTAGCTTGTGTTCTTAAAGACCAAATCTGGACACGTTTTTCATTCTTTTGGGTTAAAATCTTGGCTAATTTGAATTGTTTTTGTGTTTTTGAGACCAAAAGTGTTACTGGATTGAGTGTTAAAAAGTTAAAAAAAAAGGCAAAAAGGACGTGGCCAGGACTCGAACCTGCGCCACTCCTCCCACAACCAAACGTGTTAACCATCATGCCCTAGGGTCTTTGACTGTTAAGTCTTTGCAAGGTTTAATATATAAGTGGTGTTTGGTTTGTAGCTTATTTAGCTAACAGCTCATTTATAAGCTGTTTTAAGCTTATTTCTTTGAGGTTTTTACTGCTTAGCATTTTTCTTAGGTTTGTATTAGGTTTTAGGACTTTTCTGCTTAAAAAGTTTATTTCTTTCTTATTTAGTTTATTTTCTAGGATTATTTTTAATTTAAATTTTGAAAAGTAATTTAAAAAGAGGAAAAGGTAATTTAAAAATCCAAAAAAATAGTTTTTAGGTTTTATTAAAGTATTTTGAGGTTTACAGCCCAAAAAGTTTTCAAAAAGTCTAATTTTTAATTTTATTTGATTTTAGGGTTTTTAGCTAACTTTAAAATTTAATATAAAATTATTAAAAAGGTTTTAGGAACTTTTAATTTCATTTTTGTCTTAGTTACAGTATTTAGGATTTTTGGTAATTTTTTAGAATTTTTTTAGTGAACTTTGATTTTTTTGAATATTTTATTATTAAAAATTGAAAGTTTAATTTTTTAAGTTTTTTCATTTTTCCTAGATTTTAGACACATAATTAGGAATTTTGTAACTTTCCAAATATTTTTAGGGCTTTTCAATTATTTTCTAGATTTAATTTAAGTTTTAATAGATTTTAATAGTTTTTAAGTGTTTAAAAATAGTTTTATTTGGTTTTAAAATTTTAGAAAATACTTTTTAGCTTAATTAGGTTATTTTTGAGGTTTACAAACTTTGAAATCTTGTTTAGGGCTTTTTAATAATTAATTGTGATTTTTAGGGCTTTAATTTGCTTTAAAAAGTCATTATCTAATTAATTAAAAGGTTTTAGCAAGTTTTGATTTTTTGTAAACTCTTAGAATAATATTGTGGATTTTTAGTAATTTTTAGGAATTTTTAGGTTAAAATTTTTAATTTGGTAGTTTTTACGGTTTTACATGAACGCGTTTTCGTCTTAGCTCGATCCGTCTTCGTAACCGTCTTTTCTTTCTCATTTCTATTCTCTTTCCTTTTCTTCTTAATAAAATCAAACACAAATCAACTCATTACACAACACACGTGCCTCCTCGAGAATGAACTCACTTTTAGGGTCATACACACATGGTTTTCCTAAATCGTCGTGCTCACTTGCCCTATTTACGCTCTTTTTTCTAAAAGACGTATTTCTACGATTATCACTACACAAAGGTTAGTAGAAAGGAAAGAAACACCAATGTATATATGATCACTACCTACTAAGTAACTTGAGAGGGAGAAAGAGAAGAAATAAGCAAGTATTTTGCTAAGTATGTCCAAAGAGGTAATTGACAAAATCAAACTTCAATAAAATGAAGATGATAAGCTTGTCAATGGGTTAAAGCTTTAGAATTGATGGAATCACCCATAAGCAATTGTAAAAATTTAACCAAGATCAACTCAAAAATAGAACTAATTAGATAGCACACAACTAACACAAAAGTTACAAAAAAAATAATACAACAAAGAGGATAGTCATACACATAGTATGAGTATCTAAAAGCAATAAATATGGAAAATAAACCACTAAGCATAAGCTAGTCTAATAGTGATATTTTCCAGGATTGCTAAAAATAAAATAAAACTAAAAAGACGACGATGCATCATTCGATGTTTTGTCCACCGGAACGAAAACTTGAATAGGAGGTCGAGTGAGGAGGAATTCAAGAAAATTTAACTTCTCATACACATGAGCAAGTTCAATTTGTTGAAATCGGCAACAATCACACGAGGATCCATGATGCAACACAAAATCGTTTGATGTGGGTATGGCATCAAACTTAGGGTTTGGTGGTGGTGGGGGAAAGGGTTTGGGAATGTTTTCACAATGCCTTGTGAGGTTTGGGAAGGTGGAAAGGTCATTGAGTTGGGGGGGGTATTGAAGGATTGTGATGGTGGTGGAACATTTTCTTTTGCTCCGGTGATGGGGTTTATGGTATAAGTCTCATTCCAATACTTGATTGGAGAGAAGGTAGGGTTTTTGGGTGGTTTGGACGAAGATGGTTCATTCTTCTTAACCCAAACGAGTCGAACCGATATTTTCGGTTTCTTTGAAAGCATGGATGAGGAAGCTTTGGGTGAGTGGGGTTGTGACAAAGAGATGTCAAGGTTAGGAATGTAGGAGTTAGGCATTGTGAGAGTGTGAGAATGATATCTCAAGGTTATGTGAGAATGAATTCTCAAGGTTGGGAAGGTGTGAGAATGAAATCTCAAGGTTGGGGTATAAGTAAAATGTAATCAAGGTAAGAATTTGAATACAAAATGTGTAGTGTCAAGGAATGTTTAGTCAATTTGAGTAAACAAGGAATCTTGACTGGGAATAGGATTTAAAGGTTTTGACCAAAAATTCGTCAAAAGTCACTTTCTGGCCGCGGTACCTTATAGGGTCCGGCGGTTCCTGAAATTGTGTATAATGCAGTTCGTTTTTCTCAGTTCTTGCTAATTGAAAGTCCAACCAATATCGGGTTTTTAACTGTTTTTGGTTGTTAATCTTTTTTGAATATTCTATTTGCTAATTCAACAAAGCCTTGCAAAACTGAAAAATATTACCTACTTATATGTAAAACATAGTGCAATTACCAAGTTTTTATTCAAGTAAGATTCAAAATGCAAATTTTAAAACTAAAAGGACTGAAAATGTAAATTTATGAAATACAAATGCTTAAAATGTAAATTCTAACAAGTATAGGGACTGAAAATGCAAATCAGCAAACTAAAAGGATCAAAAATGTAAAACTTGTAACAAACTAACCAAATTGTAACAAAATACCAAACTTGCTAACTGAATTTTAACAAACTCAAAACTGTAAGGACTAATATGTGAAAACCCTAAAAAATTGTAAGTTTAGCCAGTATTGAAACCCTTTTAATACAACAAGGACCAAAATGCAATTTTGAAAACCTTTTAAGCAAAAACGGGTTTACTAGTCAAATAAGCTCGTTTGAGCTTATTTCTGGACCAAAATGATTCAAACCAATTGCAAAACACTTCAAATTCAAAATAAGCTAGGTCTATGAAAAGAAACTGGCTGAAAACTACTAATAAGCAAATAAGCACTTCAAAATAAGCAAACAATAAGCTCTAGGACAATCTGAACAAGCACAACTTGATTTTTGTGTCTAAACTGATTAAAAAACTCAAATGATGAACGAGAAATCAAGTTATAACAAATTTCATCAAGTAATAAGCTGGGAAATTGAATTAAGCTGAAAATGCTTATCGTTGACCAAGCGTTGACCAAAAATTTTGACAAAAAGCTGAAACTCTCAAAAATCATCCAATGTAATCTACTAAGTGTATTTATGAAAGAAAATGGCTTGGTTAATGAATAGAATCAAGAGTTCTGAAAATCCAGTTTTCATTTACAGTAACTTTGCTTATCTCAACTTTTTCAGATTTTAGCTTATATCTCTTAGCTGAATGGAAACTGTATAAAATGCTTTTAGACTATGAATCTTTATGATATGACCTACAAATTAAAACAGGTTTGGTGAAATTTCATCAAGAAATCAGTTAATGCTAGCTAAATGTAAATGACAACTTTTTAGAAGCAAAACAGAATGAAAATCAACCCAAACTTTTTTTCTTACCAATTGCCTGTTTGAACTATTATTTGACTTGAAACTTACTCAAAACACTTTGTAACCATCTAATGACTGAAAATAAACCTTAACTTGCCAAAAACCAATACTTGAAAACTTATTAACAACTAATTCCAAACACTCCTTTAACTGTAATATATGACAATTTTCAAAGACTTTTTAAGTGCTTGTTCAAACTGAATGAAAACCTTTAGCTAACCAAACTTGATACTCAAAATGAAATGTGTAAGAACTACTAGCAAGTAATGAGGACAACAATTACTCAAATAAGGTGACAAGACTAAAATTGACTGAATTAGGGTAAAGACTAGAACATAATCCAAGATTAAAAGCAGTTAAACAAGAATTAAGCTACAAACAAGTACACAATCAAACAACAACCAAGCTAAACAGATTTGATCATACAATCATCAAGATTTACACTAGGAAAAATAGCATGCAGTTGACAAATTGAGTGGAACCAAAATCAGAAACATTTAAAACCTTTTGGAGTAACCATTGGGAAGTAGAGGAGTGCTGAACTCTCTATCCTAGTGCTAACCACCACCTTAGCACTAGATCAACCAATATACTATCAACAACAGCTACAAATCAACTAGAAATCATCATCATGGCATGAAATCTTCAAAAATGCTAAGGCTTGAACTGAAATCACTCAAACAGCTACAATTGTTCTTCAAAGTCAGTTATGATCAATGAATGGTCATAACAAACTCAATGCAGCAACACAAGTACCAAGAAGAAGCAGGATATGAACAGTTGAATGAAGATAAGAATTGGCGGGAAATGAAGAATTCAAATTTTATTAATGGAAATCGGTTATAAAGTTGTTGAAAGGATGCTAACTAACTAACTAACTCAAGAGTGTGTCAAACTCTTGAGTAGTTTAGCTAAAAAGGGAAAAAGATGAAAGGAAATGTAAATGTGTGTGTTTTTACAAATTTAACTACTACTGCAAAATGAAGACCTAAGCTGCTATTTATAGACTTGAGAAGGAAGTTTGTTGGGGATGATGACGTGTTGAGACCAATCCCAGATCTCCACGTGGCACAATTCTGCAAAGTTGATCTTCAAAGTATGAACATGAATTGGGGCTTTCTGCTTGAGTTGATTTCTTGTTAATTGATGATTACCATTGTGTTCGTCTCTAAAAAATAAGCACTTTTGATGTTTACAACTCTTCATGAAATTCAGTCTAGCTGAAAAACGATCCTGGGAAATTTTTGGCCGTTTGAAAGTGACACGTGGCATGCTCTGAATGGTTGAAACAAAGTCACACGGATCACACTGTTCAGATCTTGTTCATTAATGAGTGGCGGTTAGTGGGAAATTAATGCTGATATTTGGCAATCCGTGTGCCCCTTTTACTTGCTTCTCATTGGTCTAAACATGTACACATGGATTAAGCTAGTAAAACTTTCCAACATTGGCAGATTTAACCCTTGAACTTTGGCAGATTGCACTTAAAGGCTTGTAACATCATTTCTTTGGCACTTTTAGTCCTTCCAACTTCATCTTTGAGCAGAATTGGTCCTTTGACTGAGTTGACTTGAAAGTTGACCTTGTTTGACTGTGATCTTGACTTTTTACAATATTTACACTTTAATCCTTCATCTTTGGCAATTTGTCAAGATAGGTCCTTGTACTTCAAAGTCTTGTCACTTTTGATCCTTCTTTGTCTTTTTCAATCAATTTAAGCTTGATTATTCCTTGTTTGTTTGAAAATGCATCCTTTTACCTACACAAGTGAACACAAACACAAACATACCACATAACACTGTTTTTGCAAGATAAATTGGTATTTTGCTTCATGTTTTAGGGTTATTTGTTGATAAATGGATATGAGTTTTAGCTCATATCAAATCCCCTACACTTGAACTTTGTCATGTCCTCATGCAATTATATATTTTAAAGCACAAATTTACATTCTGCTCATAATTAACCCACCTTGGCCATTATGGAATGCATCTACACTACTCTACACTATATGATGCATGATTTTAAATTTATACAATGCAATGCAAGAGAAAAGAATTCTATTTATATATTTTTGTATTTTCTTGAAATGGTTTTGATGGAAATAACTCATAAAGAAATCAATGACTTAAATTAGGGCTTGGTACCATGGACATTTATCACCCTCAAGTTTCACTTTCCCCATACCAAGCTTAAAAATGGGATCATTGCATTCACAAGTAAAAAGTGCATCAACTTATTCATGATAATTAAGTGTGGAACCGGTTATTATTTGAGCAAATTGCTTTTGGGCAAATTTGTCATTATTTGAAGCGTTAAATATAAGAAATGTAAAATCCAAAAATAAGGAAGCACGGTTTTAATCCTAAGTAATCCTCTCATCCATTACTTGAAAAACCGCTCACAATTAATATAAGTCCGTTTCAAGAATAATAAGTCATTCGCCTTATGTGTAAGATCCTCATGTCATGCTTTCATAAGTAGCTACACACTCGCTTAGGAAAGAAAAATAAAACTCACGCAATAATTTACATCCGCCATCTTTTTGAGACTTTGGATCTTCAACCCCGCAACCCGTCAAGGTAATATTGGATTGGAGCAATCTATTGAATCCCCGCAACCCGTCAAGGTAATATTGGAATTCAATAGTCACTATAATTAACACCACACTGCCCCTCTTGGGAGTCTTGTATATATATATATATTTTTTTTCTTTTTCTTTCTAGCCACTCATTTTTTTTTGTAAGCCGCTCTTATTTTTCTTTATTCCTCACAAAGAAATTTGAAAAGAAGAAAAGGAAAAACACCCGCTAAATATTGAGCATGACATAAGTCTTGTACACATAAAACGTTCTAACTTAGAATCTTAAGACGTACTCATATCAACCATGAATGATTAGACAAAAATGCATAAGAGATTACAAACCAATTAAAACCATTCTTGATTATTTATTAACAATTATATACATGCGAAGAAAATAGAGGTAAAGAAGAGAAAGGTTTAGCCACAAGTAATTATCATGAAGTTTGTCTAGCCCTTTTATACTTGCTTCAACTCTATCATTTCCCATTCTCCACAAATTTAAAATCTCAAAGAATGAGATTGGTGGATGCTTAGCCTAATAGACCAATGAAGGACTACATGGTTAAGGATACTAGCTAGAGAGTGCTAAAATAAGCAAACTCGGGTTGAGTCAACATATCCATGGCGGGCCTAATATGTCAAAGAAGTCTAAATTTGTTAAACCATGCCTTTATTATATTTTTTTTCTTTTTTTATATATTTTGATGAAAGATAAAAGAAAAGATATATACAATGCAAATGTGTTATGCAAAATAAATGATAGATGCAAAAATTATGAATGCATATTTTTGTTGGCCGAAGTAGATCAAAAATTTGAAAAATGTCGAAAAATCAATTTTCCATGTTATCATGCAAGACAATGACAAGTTCTAGGTAAGGTCACTTCGATAGAAGGCCCCCCTACACTTAAGCTAAACATTGTCATCAATGTTTAAGAGCATGGAAGTATAAAAACTTCCCCTAAACTTATGACAATGAATAGACTTTGCTTAACCCAAGTTAAGGAAAGGACAACTATTAGTGAATTCATGTTTAAGCACAAGGTGTCAATGAAAAATCACTATAGTAACGAAGTGAACCGGATACAAGGGCCTCCTCCATAAGCTCCAAATCATGACATGAGTGAGCAACCCCACAAACAATCATGAAGACAAAAGAAGGTCTCCCCTACACTTATCTCCAAATCTATACCTTTATTTCTAACCTACAACACTCTAAACCTAGTTATATGATGCTTTAGTTAATGAGTCTCTAGCTCGACTCGTCCCTCAATGAATTAATTCATGGGGAAAATGGGGATCTCTTGGACCATTTCAACGGAAATGTCCTCCCCAAAGTAATGCTTAACACGGTGAGCATTCACTTTAAAATTTGGACCATCGGGTTGTGACAACTCAAGGGTTCCATATGGAAACACTTGAGCAATAGTGAATGGACCGGACCATCTCGACTTAAGCTTGCCCGCAAAAAGTTTCAATCTTGAGTTAAAGAGGAGAACCGGCTCTCCAACTTTGAACTCACGATTCTTGATCTTAGCATCATGCAATTTCTTAGTCTTTTCCTTGTAAAGCAAAGAATTTTCATAGGCATTGCTCTCAGTTCATCCATCTCATTGAGTTTATCTTTCCTATGGGAACCGGCTTGGTTTAAATCAAAGTTAGCCCATTTGAGAGCCCAAGATGCCTTGTGTTCTAACTCGAATGGGAGGTGGCACGCTTTTCCATAGACAAGCCTATAAGGCGTACAACCAATTGGTGTTTTAAAAGCCGTCCTAAACGCCCACAAAGCATCATCAAGCTTATCCGACCAAGAAGCTCGATGCTCTCCCACTGTTCTCTCTAAAATTCTCTTTAAACCACGATTTGTGACCTCGGTTTGACCATTTATTTGAGGGTGATACGCGGTAGAAAGTCTATGATTAACTCCATACTTCTTCATCACTCTCGTGAATTGATCATTACAAAAGTGCGTACCACGATCACTTATGATGGCCCGAGGTACTCCAAATCTAGCAAACAATTGTTTCAAAAACTTCACAACAACTCTAGCATCATTGGTAGGTAAGGCTTTAGCCTCCACCCATTTAGACACATAATCCACCGCCACAAGTATATACTTGTTTCCCTTAGAGGATGGAAAAGGTCCCATGAAATCAATGCCCCATACATCAAATATCTCACACTCTTGGATAAAATTTTGTGGCATCTCATCACGTTGTGTAATTTTTCCTTGTCTTTGACACTCATCACAAAATTTCACCATTTCATGGGCATCTTTGTAAATGGAAGGCCAATAGTAACCCGAATCAAAGACTTTCTTGGCGGTATAGTTAGGCCCAAAATGTCCACCCGTAGGTCCTTTATGACACGCTTCTAAGATCTTAAATGCCTCGGGCCCATCTACACACCGTTTAATGATTTGGTCCGCACATTGCCTAAAAAGATATGGATCATCCCAAAAATAGTACTTAACTTCCTTAAGAAACTTCTTATTTTGTTGATAAGTAAGACCCACAATAAGCACATTGCCCACAAGATAGTTTGCGATATCCGCAAACCAAGGAGTGGCATCCTCTTGGGAAGAGATAGACATGAGCTCCTTTAATGGAAAGGATTCATTGATTTCTTGGTGTGGTAAATCTCCTTGAAAAGGATGCTCAAGTCTACTCAAGTGATCCGCCGCTAAATTCTCGGCCCCTTTCTTATCACGAATTTCTATCTTAAACTCTTGAAGCAACAAAACCCATCTCAAAAGCCTAGGCTTAGCATCTTGTTTGGTCATAAGATACTTGAGAGCGGAATGATCCGTATACACTATGGTTTTGGAAAGCACAAGATATGGTCTAAACTTCTCAAAAGCATATACTATAGCAAGCAACTCTTTTTCCGTGGTAGTGTAATGAAGTTGTGCACCGGTCATGGTTTTACTCGCATAGTGTATAGGTTGAAAATGCTTATTAACTCTTTGTCCTAAGACGGCCCCCACAGCATAATCACTAGCGTCACACATAAGCTCAAAAGGTAATTCCCAATTTGGAGAAACCAAAACGGGAGCCTTAGTCAATTTTTCCTTAAGAGTCTCAAAAGAGTCTAAACAATCTTGGTTAAAAATGAAAGGAGCCTCTTTCTCCAAGAGGTGAGTCATCGGTCTAGCTATCTTAGAAAAATCTTGTATAAAGCGCCTATAAAATCCCGCATGACCTAAGAAAATCCTCACACCTTTAACCGAGGTGGGTGGGGGAAGCTTAGCAATCACATCAATTTTAGCTCGATCAACTTCTAATCCCTTGTTGGATATTTTGTGTCCTAAAACAATCCCCTCTTTCACCATAAAGTGACATTTCTCCCAATTAAGCACTAAACGTGTTTCCTCACAACGCTTAAGCATTCTTTCAAGATTGGTGAGACATGAGCTAAATGAATTTCCAAAGACGGAAAAGTCATCCATAAAAACCTCCATGGTTTGCTCTATCATGTCACGGAAAATCGCCATCATGCACCTTTGAAACATCCCCGGTGCATTACATAAGCCAAAAGGCATCCTCTTGTAAGAAAATGTACCATAAGGACAAGTGAATGTGGTCTTTTCTTGATCCTTAGGGTCAATGGGTATTTGGAAATAACCCGAAAAGCCATCAAGAAAACAATAATACTAATTTCCTACTAAGCGTTCAAGCATTTGATCCATAAAAGGAAGCGGGAAATGGTCTTTCCTTGTCGCCTCATTGAGCTTTCTATAATCGATGCAAACTCTCCAACCGGTCACAAGTCTCGTGGGAATAAGCTCATTGTTCTCATTAGGCACCACGGTGATTCCACCCTTCTTTGGAACACAATGAACCGGGCTAACCCATGGAGAGTCAGAAATGGGGTAAATCATCCCCGCATCTAAGAGTTTAATCACTTCCTTCTTAATAACCTCATGGATTTTTGGATTAACTCTCCTTTGGTTTTGAATGGCGGGTTTATAGTCATCCTCTATAAGGATTTTGTGTGTACAAAAATGTGGATCAATTCCCCTTATGTCGGTTATTTTCCATGCTAAGGCTTTCTTGTGTTTCTTAAGAACTTCAATAAGTTGCTCCTTCTCATCCTCTTTCAACTCTTTAGCAATGATCACCGGTAATTGGTCTTTGCCCTCTAAGAAAGCATACTCTAAGTGGGATGGAAGGTCCTTAAGTTCAATAGGAGGTGGACTTTCTATGGAAGGTTTTACTATGGAAGGTTCCTCAATGGTAATTTCTTGTGGAATAGGAGAAGGAATAGGGTCCTCATTGAGCAACTTTTGGATTGTAAGAATATCTTCTTCCCAATTAATGGGAGAATCATCATCACCAAGAAAGTTTGACTCAAATTCCTCCAAGAGGAAATCACTCTCTCCAAAAGGTTTTAAAGATGGAGCAATTGAGGCCACGGTTTCAACATGGGGCATCTCATCACTAGTACTCTTACAAGCATCATGAAAGTGTTCATCACACACTTCATCTAACACATCAACAATGTTAATAGTCTCACAAGGTCTAGACTCCTTAACCTCTTTCCTATTACAAACTTTCCCTAACTTAAACACCACTCTCTCATCTTCGACTCTCATAATTAGTTCTCCTTCCGCCACATCTATCAAAGTACGACCCGTTCTCAAAAACGGTCTACCAACAATTAAAGGCACTCTAGGATCCATGTCATAATCAACCACTACAAAGTCGACCGGAAACGTAAACTTATCCACACCTACAAACACATCCTCCGCTATACCTACGGGTTAAGCTATGGTTCGGTTGGCTAGTTCAAGAGTCATCCTAGTGGGAGTGAGCTCGGGAAGAGAGAGTTTTTTCCAAACCGATAAAGGCATGAGGTTTATGCTTGCCCCTAGATCCGCCAAAGCCATGCAATTTTCAACACCGGGAAAATTACAAGGTATCAAGAAGCGCCCCGGATCTCCAAGTTTTGTTGTTAAGGTTTTAAGTAACACTGCGGAACAATTTTCATTAAGGGATGTGTTGGGCAAATCAACCAATTTTTCTTTGTTTGAGAGCAAATCCTTGAACATCTTAGCAAACTTTGGCATATAAGCAAGAGCTTCGGCAAAGGATATATTGATGTTAAGTTGCGTGAACATCCTTAAGAAATTGGAGACTTGGATGTCATCCTTGTTCTTTAACTTGTCCTTTTTCAACCATGAAGGATATGGAAGAGTAGGTTTTTGTGTAGGTGGAATAGGTGTTGTAGTAGAAGATTGGTCTTTGTTAGCTTCTTCATTGGGAAGTGTGGAAGGTAAAGGAGAAGTATGAAGAGGTTGAGAAGGTGTGTTTGAGTGAATAGGAGTATTTTGAGGAGGTGAAGTAGAGGTAGAAGGCTTGTCACAAGTAGGAGCACAAGTGGGTTGAACAATAGTAGGTTTCGGAGGTGAAGGATCCTTTGTTGTAGTTCCACTCCTTGTTGTAATGGCATTAACATTGGCTCTTGTATTTGTTTGTATGTTGGAAGGTAAAGCCCCTTGTGACTTTGATTGAATGCTATTAAAACCCTATTGGTTTTTTCCTCCGCAATACGTTTCATTTGGTCATTCATTCTCTTCTCAATTTCACGCATTTTCTTGTCAACATACTCTTGAGTCTCTTGCATCCCATATCCTTGATTTTGAAGTTGAGGGTAGGCTTGATTTGGCATTGGAGCATATGCTTGATTGGTGAAAAGAGGAAGTGGTTGATTAAATCCTTGTTGTGGTGGATAAAAGGTATTTCCTTGATGTTGAACATTGTTGGGTGCCTTGTAGTTATTTCCTTGGTAAGGTGGTCTTTGCCCTTGATTCCTTGGTAAAATTTGAGGAGGATTTTGTTGAATTTGGGTGGGTGGTTGGGGTGGGAATCCCGGTGGAGTAAGGTAGTTTTGGGACTTGTAAGAAAGGTTATTTGGATTGATATTGGGCTTGAAATGTTCACGATGTTCTTCTTGGTAAGCATAACATTCCCCTTGATAACCATGCACCTTATCACATTGTTCATAAGAATGGGGACCTCCACAAGTTACACAAGAAAGGGTAATGGCATTCACATCATTTGAAGAATTGTTCAAGGACATGTTCTTAAAAGCTTGAAGTATTTCTTGTTGTACTTTCAAATTCCTCTCACTATCTCTATCCATCCTTTGAAACATCTCTTGTTGAAACTTGAGGAGTTGGTTGTCACAAGGGATTTGAGAATTGTTTTGGATAACATGAACCCTTTCTTAAAATTGATTGTTTGTTTGAACCATTGCTTTAGTCTCAATGATGTCCAAGGCCTCTTGCATGGATTTAAGAAGAATATTTCCTCCCGCGGAAGCATTGAGTGAATCTTGGTGGTGAGGTTTAAGGCCATTATAGAAGGTATTGATTTGGTGAACATCATCCAATCCATGGTTAGGGCATCGCCTCAATAACTCACTATACTCTTCCCAAGCATCACTAAAGGATTGACTAGGTTTTTGTTTAAAGCCTATAATTAAGGTCCTCAAGGCCATGGTCTTATGTGGAGGAAAGAACTTGTTCAAAAACTTAGTGGTGAAACCATCCCATGTGGTGATACTATCGGGTGGTTGGGTGTCTAACCAATGCTTAGCGGGTCCCTCTAGTGAAAATGACACTAACATCAACCTAATAACCTCATGTGGAACTCCATTGTGCTTAATGGTATTGCAAAGAGAAAGGAATCTCTTAAGGTGATCATGAGGATCCTCATTCTTGTTACCATAGAAAGGTGATTGTGAAACCATAGTAATCATAGATGTGTGTAGCTCAAATGTATTTGCGGGAAAGTCGGGAATCTTAATAGCACTAGCATATCCATGAATATTGGTTTGCATACGTTCCATCAAAGAGCGATTATCAATAGCCATGGCTTCTTGTGGTGGAGGAGTCAAAGCACGATTCTCGTGATCGGCTGGTGGACGGTGGTGGTCTTACTCTTTCTCTTTTTCTTCCTTTTCGGAGGAAGAGGTTGTACACCAATCGGTATTTGTGCACGCCCGCGAGTGAGCATGCAACTCAATACGAGGAATGAGAGAGAAGCTCTCGTGTGACTTTGAAGAGAAATGGATTATCCTCTTCGAGTTTCAATATTAAATATCCACAAGAAAATAACAATATACGTATGTACTACTTGGGTGCAAGACCCCCAATGAAGCCTTCCTTCTTAGAATACTCACAAGTGAACGGGGGGTTAGGTGGCGCGAAGCACTTAAGTACCTATTGACCCTTAGATGGCATTTTATAGCACATCGCCTTTCTATTCACTTAAATGTTCGTATTCTTCGAATTGTTGCTTATTGAGAGTATTTATCTATTCTTGCTTTATTTTGTTTTATCGATACACGTGTCAAGGACCGGAACGCCCCTCAACACGGTGTATTGCCTTGGCAATACTTATGGAGAATATGTAGATTGGTTGTTCTTATACGTATACGTATTTACTTATAATAATATATGGAAAATATTTTTGTATTTATGAGTTTTTAAGAGAAAATACTATATGTACATAAAAACCGAGAGAATCCAATAATATATATATTTTTGGGTGCAATCTCTTAGGAAAAAGATTGCTTTTTGGATTTTTTAATTTGTTTGGTCAATTCTTTAGGAAAAGAATTGTTTTGTTAATTTTTTAGTTTTTATATATTTTTATATTTTTGATTTTTTATTTGTTTTTGATTTATGATACGTAAAAATAACGTTCACAAGGTGAACGGATCCAAAAAGCCAATGAAAACCGTCAATCGATAGTCTCTCGTAAAGTCAAAGAACCGGCAGCGGCGCCATTTGAAATTGTGTATAATGCAGTTCGTTTTTCTCAGTTCTTGCTAATTGAAAGTCCAACCAATATCGGGTTTTTAACTGTTTTGGATGTTAATCTTTTTTGAATATTCTATTTGCTAATTCAACAAAGCCTTGCAAAACTGAAAAATATTACCTACTTATATGTAAAACATAGTGCAATTACCAAGTTTTTATTCAAGTAAGATTCAAAATGAAAATATTAAAACTAAAAGGACTGAAAATGTAAATTCTATGAAATACAAATGCTTAAAATGTAAATTCTAACAAGTATAGGGACTGAAAATGCAAATCAGCAAACTAAAAGGATCAAAAATGTAAAACTTGTAACAAACTAACCAAATTGTAACAAAATACCAAACTTGCTAACTGAATTTTAACAAACTCAAAACTGTAAGGACTAATATGTGAAAACCCTAAAAAATTGTAAGTTTAGCCAGTATTGAAACCCTTTTAATACAACAAGGACCAAAATGCAATTTTGAAAACCTTTTAAGCAAAAACGGGTTTACTAGTCAAATAAGCTCGTTTGAGCTTATTTCTGGACCAAAATGATTCAAACCAATTGCAAAACACTTCAAATTCAAAATAAGCTAGGTCTATGAAAGGAAACTGGCTGAAAACTACTAATAAGCAAATAAGCACTTCAAAATAAGCACACAATAAGCTCTAGGACAATCTGAACAAGCACAACTTGATTTTTGTGTCTAAACTGATTAAAAAACTCAAATGATGAACGGGAAATCAAGTTATAACAAATTTCATCAAGTAATAAGCTGGGAAATTGAATTAAGCTGAAAATGCTTATCGTTGACCAAGCGTTGACCAAAAATTTTGACAAAAAGCTGAAACTCTCAAAAATCATCCAATGTAATCTACTAAGTGGATTTATGAATGAAAATGGCTTGGTTAATGAATAGAATCAAGAGTTCTGAAAATCCAGTTTTCATTTACAGTAACTTTGCTTATCTCAACTTTTTCAGATTTTAGCTTATTTCTCTTAGCTGAATGGAAACTGTATAAAATGCTTTTAGACTATGAATCTTTATGATATGACCTACAAATTAAAACAGGTTTGGTGAAATTTCATCAAGAAATCAGTTAATGCTAGCTAAATGTAAATGACAACTTTTTAGAAGCAAAACTGAATGAAAATCAACCCAAACTTTTTTTCTTACCAATTGTCTGTTTGAACTATTATTTTACTTGAAACTTACTCAAAACACTTTGTAACCATCTAATGACTGAAAATGAACCTTAACTTGCCAAAAACCAATACTTGAAAACTTATTAACAGCTAATTCTAAACACTCCTTTAACTGTAATATATGACAATTTTCAAAGACTTTTTAAGTGCTTGTTCAAACTGAATGAAAACCTTTAGCTAACCAAACTTGATACTCAAAATGAAATGTGTAAGAACTACTAGCAAGTAATGAGGACAACAATTACTCAAATAAGGTGACAAGAATAAAATTGACTGAATTAGGGTAAAGACTAGAACATAATCCAAGATTAAAAGCAGTTAAACAAGAATTAAGCTACAAACAAGTACACAATCAAACAACAACCAAGCTAAACAGATTTGATCATACAATCATCAAGATTTACACTAGGAAAAATAGAATGCAGTTGACAAATTGAGTGGAACCAAAATCAGAAACATTTAAAACCTTTTGGAGTAACCATTGGGAAGTAGAGGAGTGCTGAACTCTCTATCCTAGTGCTAACCACCACCTTAGCACTAGATCAACCAATCTACTATCAACAACAGCTACAAATCAACTAGAAATCATCATCATGGCATGAAATCTTCAAAAATGCTAAGGCTTGAACTGAAATCACTCAAACAGCTACAATTCTTCTTCAAAGTTAGTTATGATCAATGAATGATCATAACAAACTCAATGCAGCAACACAAGTACCAAGAAGAAGCAGGATATGAACAGTTGAATGAAGATAAGAATTGGCGGGAAATGAAGAATTCAAATTTTATTAATGGAAATCGGTTACAAAGTTGTTGAAAGGATGCTAACTAACTAACTAACTCAAGAGTGTGTCAAACTCTTGAGTAGTTTAGCTAAAAAGGGAAAAAGATGAAAGGAAATGTAAATGTGTCTGTTTTTACAAATTTAACTACTACTACAAAATGAAGACCTAAGCTGCTATTTATAGACTTGAGAAGGAAGTTTGTTGGGGATGATGACGTGTTGAGACCAATCCCAGGTCTCCACATGGCACAATTCTGCAAAGTTGATCTTCAAAGTATGAACATGAATTGGGGCTTTCTGCTTGAGTTGATTTCTTGTTAATTGATGATTACCATTGTGTTCGTCTCTCAAAAATAAGCACTTTTGATGTTTACAGCTCTTCATGAAATTCAGTCTAGCTCAAAAACGATCCTGGGAAATTTTTGGCCGTTTGAAAGTGACACGTGGCAGGCTCTGAATGGTTGAAACAAAGTCACACGGATCACACTGTTCAGATTTTGTTCATTAATGAGTGGCGGCTAGTGGGAAATTAATGCTGATATTTGGCAATCCGTGTGCCCCTTTTACTTGCTTCTCATTGGTCTAAACATGTACACATGGATTAAGCTAGTAAAACATTCCAACATTGGCAGATTTAACCCTTGAACTTTGGCAGATTGCACTTAAAGGCTTGTAACTTCATTTCTTTGGCACTTTTTGTCCTTCCAACTTCATCTTTGAGCAGAATTGGTCCTTTGACTGAGTTGACTTGAAAGTTGACCTTGTTTGACTGATCTTGACTTTTTATAATATTTACTCTTTAATCCTTCATCTTTGGCAATTTGTCAAGATAGGTCCTTGTACTTCAAAGTCTTGTCACTTTTGATCCTTCTTTGTCTTTTTCATCAATTTAAGCTTGATTATTCCTTGTTTGTTTGAAAATGCATCCTTTTACCTACACAAGTGAACAGAAACACAAACATACCACATAACACTGTTTTTGCAAGATAAATTGGTATTATGCTTCATGTTTTATGGTTATTTGTTGATAAATGGATATGATTTTTAGCTCATATTAGTTCCATATCACTAAGGAACCGCGGGTCTTTAAGGAACCGCGTCCAGAGGACTTTAAACCATGTTTTTCCTGGGTTTTGGGAAAAACTAAGACTTTTTTAAAAAAATTTGCAAATCTTGGATTTTTACCTCTATTAGAACCAAAATATGATAGGGTTGCATAAAGAAACACATTCACAAAGAATTTCTTGACAAAGGGTGACAAAATAATTTAGATATCATTTTGAACCAATTTTAGTCAAGTTTAGGGGTTGTGATAGATTTAGGTTCAATTTTAATTTCAAATTAAAGTTGATTAGTGTACACAAAAGGATAGAATCACACAAAGCTAAATCCATAACACAACAACATGAGACATTCATTAATGAGGAAACAAGTACAAAGATAAATAAAACTAACTAATACATAGCTAGTTTATCATAAAATCTAGATAGGTTGTTTTCTTTGGCTTGTTGTTGAAAATATTTATTAAAAGAACTCCATCATTCATCTCCTAGGAGGGGGCATGGAGAACAAAGCAAGCAAGAAGTTTTGCAATCTCCTATGTAGTTCATACATGTCCATCCTAAGGTTATGGATGATGTAGTGATTGTAAAGACAACATGGGCAACTAGGACCATGAGTTTGATGAAACCCAAAGTAAGGATCACCCAAGAGGAGGGAAAGAGGGACACCCAAAATTGGGATGTTTGAGTTGGGTGGAGGTGGAGGAAGCATGTTCTCCAAGGGTGAAGTGGGTGAAAGTGGAGGCATGTTCCTCAAAGGGGAAATGGGTGAGTATGGAGGAAAATTCTCCAATGTTGGTGAAATTGGTGAGTTGTGAGGGGTAAATGGTGAAGTCACCAAAATGTCATCAAAGTCATTCCCACAAGGAATGCTTTGGATTGGTTGAGGTTGTGTGGTCACTTCCAAGGGTGCACTTGGAGTGAAGGGTGAAGAAAGCTCATTCATTCTAGAATTGAATGAAGAGGAGGTAGAACCAATGGAGTGGTTAGTACCATGGGTGGAAGAAGTCTTGCATGGTGCAAGAGGTGGGGAAGGTGATGACGAAATGAGGATAGGAACATTCTCATTCTTAGGTGTGAGGAAAGGTGAAGAGTTAGGCTTAGCTACCTTAACCCTTATTTTGAGAGTTTTTCTTGGGGTGGAGGTCTTGGAAGTGTTTGAGGTTTTGGTACACACCATGGTTGATTAGGGTGGTTTAAGGTTTAGGGAAGTATGTTTGATGTGTGAAGAACATGGCAAACAAGGTGTGTTTAAATGGTTGAGGGGATGATCCAAACTAGTAATGGGTTAAAATCATTTTAGGTGATACCCTAGTTTAGGAAATGTGCAGTTTATTACTGAAAATCATGCAAGGTTTACACAAAATTAAGAAAACAGTGTAAAGCAAAGATGCTGTCGTGCACAGTGGCGGGCGGTTCCTTATCTAGGACCGGCGGTACCTTATCGATAAGGAACCGCGGGTCGATATGGAACCGCGACCAGAAGGTTTTCAAAAATTTTCCATCCCATTTTTTTGATAAACCCAGATTTTTCCAAAAGGTTTCACAAGCCAAAGTTAACTACAGATCATAATCTAATAAGCTAACTATCAAAAGGCATGCATAGAGCAATGTAAAACACAATCATGAAGGCATAAATAACATTAAGGATCAAAGTAAATAATAATCCAAGCATAAGTTAATACATAACCAAATGAAGAGAAGAGAGTCATGAAAACATCCTAGATGAGTGTTGCAAGTCACTATGAGCATAACATCTAATTCCTTGATTCACTTCTGAGGCGTTCTCGAAGAAGATGATTGAGATAAAATTGATAGTCGGAATCAACTTCATGGGAGGACAAGATGGAGATTGAAGAGGACATGAAGTTAATGAAGTTTGAGGGAGGGTTACTAGAAGACTCTTCTTGAGAAGTATTTTCGACTTGACACGAGTTCACATTGATCTCGGGTGAAATGTTCCCTTGAATGGGAGACATGACACGATCAACGGAGTGATAGGGTGAAGATAGAAGAGACGGAAAGTCGATAAGGACTCTTCTAAGAAGACGAGAAAGAAGCATTCCATAGGGAAGACTTGAATTAGGCTCAAGAATAACAAACCTAATTCTTCTAGCTATGAAAAATGCGAGATTGTAAGGAGTTGTGGTGGCAACACAATACAACATGTGTGCAAGACAAGCGGGTACTAAATCCCGATTCCCATCAAGACACATTGCATTTTCCCTAATGATTTCAGCCCAAGGAGACATGAAATCATTAATATCACTAGATAGTAATTCCCAAGGAGAGAGAGTTCAAACAACTCCTTGAAATTTACCATGAATAGAATGCTCACGAGGTTTGGAAATGGTATGAATGATGTCCGAAGGAGTTTGAAGCACGGTCACATAATGAGAATCAATAGGGGCCGATTCTAAAGAGTCTAAACTCCAAGCATCGGTGAATCGACATTGACCATTAGATGGCACTCCAAGAATATCACCGAATTCTTCAAGAGTGTAAATAATGACTTTCCCCATAATGGAAAATCGTATAGACAAACCATTATTGATGCTTATCAATGTGAATGAGCTAAAGAACTCCATAAGAAACGAAGGAAATATTGGCTCATCAATATCAAGAAGACAATCAAACCCAATAGATTTAAACATGAAGCGAATAAACTCATTTGCGAAATTGTAACAAACAATGCGTCCTTCATGGAAACAACAATGTTCGAGAGACTTAGACGAGTTTTTGTGAGAGTGAATCAAAAGAGGGTGAGAGGGCATGTATGCTCGTGTTCGTTCGTGATCTTTTTGATATCTTGAAGACATGACAAGTACCTAAACACGAAAATATCTATCCAATCACTCATATGAAAAATTAAAATCAACAAACAAAGAATATGAGAATGTGTTATATCAATTTCTTGACAAACAAAGGATTGAATCCATATCATTCTCATGTTCACAATCTAGCTATTCCATTATTTACCAAGAACATATGAACTAGGTTGGATCAACAATGAACTTAGAACATTGGTTTTTCAAAACAAGGTTTTTAGGTAAGCATTGACAATGTCATTACCTACTTGTTCATGGGTTCATCTCAAATCCATCATTCAACCAAAATCATTTAGCCTAAATTCGGATTTGTTCTACAAGTGGGTTTTAGTGAAATCTTAATGAATATCAACCTAAGGAATCATAGTAAGATTACCATGTCAACCCACATTCCTATTAAGGTTTTAATTCAATTTCAATTTTAAAAATCCCCAATTATGAAAGGATGAACCCTAGAACAAAATAGATGAAATTGAAAGAAAATACTTACAATTAATTGATGTTAGATGAAGGATGAGTGAAACCCACAACTTGGAATCAATTAATTTGAGTGATTGAAGGTTTTGGAAGCTTCAACAATGGTGGAAAAAGTAAAACCCGTCGGCTGTGTGTTTTTGGGAGAGAGAGAGTTTGGTTTGAAAAAGAATAAAAAACACAAACTGGCGCTCTGACAAAAGTTACTGCCCACGGTACCTTATCGATAAGGAACCGCGGTTTGAGCCGCGGAGATAAGGAACCGCCTACAGAGGCAGGTTTCTATCTCTGAAAAACGCCAAATTTTGAAAATCCAATTTTTCTAAAATACTTAAAATTAAATCATGAGCCTTTTAGAATATCATTGGTTCATCATAACACTAAGCAATATGCCTTAATGAAGGATTACGAGTTAAATCAAGATCGAAAAGAACCGAAACGGACAAACTACTACTCGTAGCAAAACGACTAAATGGAGAGAAGTCAAGAGAAGTGAATCAAGACTAGGATCAATGCTCAAGGGATTAATGACAATCTTCAAGTAGTTGAAACGAAGAGCTTGTGTCATATATAGTGGTTTAAGACGTGCCTTTCCAGCGAAACGACAAACGGCTTTGGTAATGAATAAGCACAAAGCAATTATTAAAGTCCAAACTAAGATCACTTTCAATAATAGTCTTAGTCTAAACTAAAATATGAGCAAAGTATTAATTCACTTTCTCTCCCACAAAGGGCCTACTAACCGTATGGGTGCAAACCATGTAAATCATGCTTGATACTTTAAGCTTCTACTAACTCACTCTACATCACCATAGTGAGTCAAGTATCCAAGCAATGAAGGTTTGAGAGGATAAAAGAAAAGAAGCACAAACCACAAATAAATGTCAAGGCAAGGATGCTGAGAACAAGCACATAGTCAAGTAATGATCAAAAGAATGATCAAAGGGCGTGTGGAAGAATGAAAGCGTACCTTGGCCACAAAGAGCAATCCATGAAGGAATAAGTGATAAGCCCAATCAATGACTATGATGAGTACTAAGTCTTCAAGGACTAGTATCATTCCCAATCATCTTGGTATCATCATTCAAAGATGTTAAAGATCAATGAAGATGATTCTTCTAAAAGTGCAAGTAACTCAATCCATAACCAATAAAGTGATTGATCTTCATGAGTACCTACACATAGCAAGATGCAAACTAGTAGATACATTTCAAGAGTATATCTAACATGCATAAAGGCTACTAATCTTAAGTGGGATGCAATATTATCAATTAAAAGACCTATTTTTCAAAGAAAACATAGTTTTGACCAAAGAGAAACTTTAGTACAACTAGACCTTCTAATTTGAGGAGACAATGGATCGATCCAAGTTTTAAAGTACAATATACTTCAAAGATCTTGAGTGACCATCGCTCTGATACCAATTGTAGAAACTAGAAGGGGGGGTTGAATAGTTTCTCTTCGATTGGTGACCAAATTAAAATTTCTTTCAATTTGGTTTGTATCAAAACTATCTTTTACTTAAAGCTAAGTTGCATAATGATTAGGTTCAATTGAAATGCACTAGCAAGAATAATAAGCAAGTATAATGGTAATGAAATAAGTAAAGAGTAAGGAAGGAGACAACCTAGTGGGAAGACACCAAGATTTATAGTGGTTCGACAATGAGGCTCTATCCTCGTTTCTACTCCACTCCTCGAGTACACCTACTCGAGATTTCCACTATATCCACAAGCTCCCTTCTCGGCGGAGAAAACCTTACATCGTTGCTTACATTATTTTCCGACACTAAGCTAAATGTCGAGACCTAATCTTTAGCTAGGACCAATCTACACGACGTTGCCTACTTCACAATTTAACGACACAAGGCTAGATGTCGAGTTCTAATCTTAAGGTAGAACCAAATTTTCACAACGTTGCCTACTTCACCATTTTACGACACAAGGCTAGATGTCGAGTTCTAATTGAAAGCTATAACCAATCTTCACGACTCTTCACTTTGAAGCTAAGTGAGAACTTCACACAACACAACTACTAATCACTTTAAAGTTTAGTGAGAACTCACAAGACACAACCACATCACTTTATAGTTTCGTAAGAACTCCTAATCAAATCTATTACAACTCAACTAGACTTATCCAAGTACACACATGTAGCTTGGATTTACACAACACAAATCCAAGCAAACACATATGCAATGGATGTACACAACAAATCCAAGTATTCACAAATAACTTGGATGAACACAACTAGTCCAAGTATTCATAAATACATTGGATTGACCTAAAACACAAAGGTATCATGATGAATATGACTAGCTCATAAATTCATCTTTATCACTACACTAGTGAGTGAGTGATCTTCTCATTGGACATGGTAAAGGAGGGGATCAAGAGGATAATCATATGTAAACATCCTTAACAAATTAAGTGATCATTTACTAATGATTATGCTATAGAAAATAGAAAAAGGGCTGAGAAAAACATCCAAGAGGCTTGCTGGAAAATGAGATTTGACCCACTATTTAAAGGAGACAAAGTTACAACGTATCTATAACGGCTACTGTGCGCGGTACCTTATCTCACCCCGCGGTACCATATCGCTAAGGTTCCCCGTAGGTACTTAAGGTACCGCCACTAGACTCCGCTCCGTTTTTTGTCTTTTAGTGGGGTGGGAATATCTGAGGTATTTGAACCCTTCAAAGGATATTCTAACAGCATTTGGAATATGCCATTTTCAAATTTTCATTTTCCATTTTAATAAAACATTTTCTAAAAAAGAAAGTTTATTAAAAAGTCTTTTGTCTTATTAGCAAAAGTGAGTTTTAAGGATAATCATTTTGATGATCACTAAGTATGATTAAGAAAGGTTAGTGATATGATTATTACCTTGATGATAGTGTTAGTTAAATAATTCATTTTGTGTTTCTACACTAAATGTGTTGTATGGTTTGTTGTGATCAAAACTAAGAAAGATTAGTTAACACTAATAATGTTTTTAGGCATTACTTGCATTAACAAAGCCTTCATCCGAGCCTTGGACTTGGCCTCATTGATAGCCGCTATCTCCTTTTTTTCCTTCAACAAATCCAGATTGATCCGGAGCTGCTCGTCGTTTGTGACGACATTAACCTCCGGCGTGCGGATGGTAGGCATTCCTATTTCTGTTGGTATAACAGCTTCAGTGCCGTAGGCCAATGCGAATGGGGTGTCCCCGTTTGCTGTTTTGATCATAGTCCTATGTGCCCATAGAACATGTGGCAGTTCGTCCACCCATTTGGCACTTCGTTCCTCCAGGCGTGCCTTGATGCCTTCACCCAAGCTTCTATTTGCTCGCTCCATAAGACCATTTGTCTGTGGGCGTTTAACAGATGCGAAGCGCCGCTTGATACTCAATGCCGCCCACCAGTTCTTGAATGGATTATCCGCGAACTGCTTCCCGTTGTCCGAGATGATTTCTCCTGGTAAGCCAAAACGGCACACAATGTTCTCCCAAACAAACTTTTTAACTTGTTTGCCTGTGATGGATTTGACTGCCTTGGCCTCTATCCAGCGTGTGAAGTAGTCCATCGCGACAATCAAGAACTTAACTCCCCCCGTAGCTACGGGGAAGGGTCCTGGAATGTCGATCCCCCACTTATAGAATGGCCATGGGGATGTAATAGGTGTAAGTTCCTGCTGCGGATGTCGTGGTACTGGTCTGTGCACTTGGCAATCACTGTGTTGGAAACTCACTTTATGTGACGACATTTAAGAATTCCCGTTAGTTATCATAGTCACGCACATTTAGACTAGACTAGGCTCTTTGTATAGTTTAGGTTGTGTGCGTGACTATATATACCCCTCCTTAGCTTCCAAGGAGGGGTGTTGATTGTTATTTTATTCATTTGGGAATACACACATTTTACTCTCAACCTCTCTTTCTCTCTCTCTAAGCCAACAATGGCTTCCACCACCACTTACCACCACATTAGACCACCGGATCCGATTTAGCTTTTCTACATTTGGCATCAGAGCCTCGGTTCTATCCTTGGATCGTGTTTATTTAGTCGATTTGGTGGTCTAAATTATTTCTTTTGTCTCGTTTATATTGTTTCTGTCCATTGTCACAAAAGTTTTTGGGTCACGTCATAATTTTTTGTCCAATTTGTCCAATCAGTCACAAGTTTTTGGGTCTTATCATATATATTTATGAGTCTCGGTTTCATCAATCTTCATGGTCAAAAGTTATACAATTTTGGTCAATCTTTCTGGGTTCATCGTTTATGCAGATAGATAAGGACAAAAGGTGTAGTTCCATATTTTTAGGGTCATTCAAAACCCTTTTCAGATTGGGTTTTCAGATTGGTTATTCAGATTAACATTCAGATTGGGTTTTCAGATTGCTTTTCCGATTGGACTTTCAGATTGGTCTTTCCGTATGAATATTCAGATTGGACTTTTGGATTGGTCATTCCGATTGGGGAGCTCGTTTGATTCCGATGAGACATACCAAAATATTCCGATGACACTCACTTAAACATTCCGATTGGATTGTATTTTACATTCCGATTGGACTGTTTTTGTTAAAGACTTGTGAACAAAAATGTGACTTAAAACCAATATCAACCAACCGAGTCAACTCGGTAATTACCGAGTTGACTCAGATCACTCACTGAGTCGCCATAACTATTCATTGACTCAGTCAACCCAACTGAGTTTAACACACTGACTCGACAAACTCATTCCATCCTTTTTACACCTCAACACCACAAATCTAATACCTAAAGCCCATCGTCACCTACACGCCATCACATCTAGACTCGACCAAAAACAGAAATATCAAATCTTGATCTCAGATTATTCGTTATGCATGTGTGGATCTTTTAAGATCTAACAAAAACACGACGATATCATCATCGATATGTGTTGTTTTCGAAGATAACAAAAGAATAATAACTAAAACAAGTTATTCTCTTTTCATTGGTTCGATTAATAACCTAAATCTACCATGTATCATAGATTCTTGTTGAAGTTTAAAACTTCTTTTGATTTTCGAAAATGAACTAAGATTTATAACAAGTATGTTATTATCTTTTCGTTCCTTTCGATTGATACACGAAATCAAAACGAACACAAAGATCAACTAACTAAAACCTACCTGAGACCTTAATTAAAGGTATCTTGAAGCACTGATCTTGGTCGGTTCAAGCATATAATCATCGGTATACAAGGTTGTAATCAGGTTATGTTTTTGTAATTGTGTTTTGATATGGTTATCGAAGATGCGATTGATGAATATGTTGAGTTCACGATGGAGGATGTGTGAGATTAAGTTGAGACGAGATTGAATTTTTTGTGGCTGTTTTGTTTTTGTTTAGATGAGATTTGGGAGAGTTTTAGATGAGGGGACGGAGGTTACGAGGAGAGGGAAGTAGTAAAAGGATGGGGCGATGGTTACAAGGTTGGGAGAGATGAAGATGGAGTTTGGTGAGGCGTTATTTACCAAGTGATTAGGTTGTGAGATATTTTAGGATTGAGTATATTATAACCGTGTGATGATTGGACCGGGTTACACATTTGGGCCTCATCATTTGTTTTGGTTATACTCACATTGGGCCATGACATGTGAAAACAAAGAAAACATTGAAATGGGCCGTTTGGTTTAAACACAATCTATACAAATTTTTATTTCACAATTAACTATTTTGAATAAAATTTTTGTGTATATTGTCGGGATTTAACTGTGACATCGGGTCGAGACAAAAAGTGTCGAGACATTGTTAAGGAGAATAGATGCTCAAACAAGCAAATTCCTTTTTTGAATTTGTAGTTTTTTTGTCGCATTTGTGGTTCTTTAATTCTTTCTTGACACTGTTTGGGTGACGAGAAATGTGACGCGACAAATTGAAGTGACAAATGTGACAAGAATTTATTTTGACGAGACCAAGAAAGAATGGGCGATTTTTTAGTGGCTTCAGATTTTGTTTGATCGGGTATTAATTACGTGACGTTGAAGACGGATTTTTCGAAGGCGTGTATTTATTTTATCTTTTAGTAGATAACTTGCTCGTGCTTAATCCTAGAATGCAGACTTGGTTATCTGGTTTCCGGGTTCGGGGTGGTTGGTTGATGACTCGGATAACTATCACTTAAAGGGGTTACATTGTTGTACTCAGTGTCACGCGCGTAGTCGACGTGGATAATTTCAAGAGGTGTTGTGCTTATAGACTTCTTCAGTGATGCATTGAGTACTTAGAGATTTCTCCACCGTTCTTCATTCAACAATAGTGCAAGCTTAAATCACAAGATCGAAGGATTCTTATTCAGCTTCACGTTTGATGTATCCGGTTCATTCTTTCAGTGGTCACTTCAAATTGCTTTCACGTGGAATGGTAAAGGTGGTCATGGAGAGTTTATGAGAAGAGATTTTCGATCAACAGCTGATTCTCACAAAATATATAATTCATCTTATTTATTATTCTCACGAGATTTCAGGTTCATGTGCGTACAATTTATTGATGTTTCCGAATTTCGAAACCATCAAGGGGGAAGAAGCAGACACATTGAACGCACAACGAGTACACGTGATGAACTTCATACCTTCTTTTGACTTGAAGATATTCCGGGATGACATTTGTCATAGCCGCAGAGAAAATCAGTGTTTTAACTCGTGTCGTTATCAATCTCCAAACGGTACACTACTGATTCGAGGTTTAATTGTTTGATTGTTGCAATTAAACATCATCATTATCCTATATGCATTCCCGGGACTTAATTGACTCTGGTGCATCTCCGGAAGAAGACGTGTGCATTTCCGGGACTTAATTGACTCTGGTGTTACGATGTCAACTTCATGAATGGGATAAAGTGTCCACTTCAGTATTCGAGCTTCATAATTGGGATTGATTTACCTTCTTCAACTATGTGGGGGAAGAAGTGTCTTGATTCTTTCTGGTATGCATAACTTGAATTCTCAGGGGGAAGAAAAATTCAGAAGAATTATTCAAGCGTGAGAAGAGAAGGTGTTGATCTACTTGGGGGAAGCTATTTAAAATGCTTCTACATCAAGTTTACGTGGCATGAATTAGGGGGAAGCTAATTCAGAAGCTTCTCCTTAACCAGAAGTGTATGGGTTACTTAGCTCGTGCCGTTACAGTATTTCTACTACAAGTTAAAGATGAGTCGTTTTGAAGACGAAGGCCTCAGAAGACTTCATCAGCATTGGATGCTTCATGGAAGCTCTTGTTCTTAATTATATTGTACTTGATAAGTATAATATTGTAAGGAATTCTAAACGTCGTCCCATGGGGGAAGATTGTTGGAAACTCACTTTATGTGACGACATTTAAGAATTCCCGTTAGTTATCATAGTCACGCACATTTAGACTAGACTAGGCTCTTTGTATAGTTTAGGTTGTGTGCGTGACTATATATACCCCTCCTTAGCTTCCAAGGAGGGGTGTTGATTGTTATTTTATTCATTTGGGAATACACACATTTTACTCTCAACCTCTCTTTCTCTCTCTCTAAGCCAACAATGGCTTCCACCACCACTTACCACCACATTAGACCACCGGATCTGATTTAGCTTTTCTACACACTGCACTTGCGAATCATGTCGCGTGCATCCCTATGCATAGTAGGCCAATAATATCCTGTGCGTAGGGCTCGAGCCACTACGGATCGGGGACCCGCATGCATGCCGCATAACCCTTCATGTATCTCACTGATCACGTAAGTAGCCTGGCGTGGCCCAACACACCGCAACCACGGTTGCAAAAAAGAGCGTTTGTAAAGAATACCTTCTCGAAGCTCGAAGTGCTACGACTTCCTTCTGATGCGCCGTGCCGCTTTTTCCTCGTCCGGAAGGGTTTCATTAGTCAATTAGTTGACGATCGGGGTCATTCATGTAGGTCCGTCCTCCTTAACTATAGCAGCGACTTCCCCTTCTGTTATAGACTTTTCCTTGAGTATTTCCACCAAGACTTGCTTGGATAAGTGGGCAAAACTTGTAGACGCGATCTTGCTAAGAGCGTCCGCCTTCTTGTTTTCACGTCTCGGTACCTGCTTGATAGAAAACTTGCTGAAATCCGCAATGAGTGACTTGACTTTCTCCAAGTATCGAACCATGTTATCCTCCTTAGCTACGTATCCTCCTAGAATGTGGTTCGCGAAAAGCCGTGAGTCCCCGTAGGCCTCAAGGTTGCGGACTCCCATTCTAGCGGTGATTTTTAAACCCGCAATCAACGCTTCATATTCTGCCTCATTGTTGGTGGCTGTGAACTCAAAGCGAAGGGCGTACGTAAACTCCATTCCTTCCGGATTCGTAAGGATGAGACCAGCTCCTGACCCATCCGTACTCGAAGATCCGTCCGTAAATAACACCCATGGTTCTGCTGGAGTTTCGTATTGTTGTACGATTGGTCCCTCTTCATCCGGCTTCTCTATCAAGAAATCCGCCAAGATTTGGCCTTTAATAGCCGTCCTTGGTCTATAAGATATGTTGTGTTCTCCCAATAGAATGCTCCACTTTTGTAGCCTACCTGTCACATCTGGTCTAGAGATGACTTGTTTTATTGGTTGATCAGTAATGACTACAATTGGGTGCGCCTGAAAGTATCGGCGCAACAGTTTTGTAGCAAACACTAATCCCAAGACCAATTTTTCCATAGAGGAGTAATTCAACTCCGGCCCTTGTAGTGTTCTACTTATGAAGTAGACCGGAGTTTAGACTGGGTCCCTATCCGTCATAAGTACCGCACTTATTGCTCCACGTGTGGCTGATAGGTACATAATGAGCTCCTCCTTTGGCCGGGGAGCTACTAGCATGGGGAGAGATGCGAGGTGTTGCTTAAGTTGACCAAAGGCTTCCTCAGCTTCCTTTGTCCACAGGTAGTCTACCTTCTTAATGCACTTCTTGAGTGTTTTGAATAGGGGGAGTGACTTCTCTGCGGACTTTGATAAGAACCTGTTTAGCCCGGCCAGCTTCCCATTTAAGGACTGCACCTCTTTCCGTGTCAGAGGGGATGGTAGTTGTATTACTGCGTCCGTTTTTTCTGGGCAAGGCTTGATGCCATTTGGATCAATCATATCCAAGGAACATTCCTTCCGTTGCCCCGAACGTGCATTTCTTTGGATTTAGCTTCATATTAATCCTCCTCAATGTGTCAAACGTCTCTTGGACGTCTCGGAGGAGTGCATCCTCTGTATGACTTTTGATGACAAAATCATCAACATAGACCTCCAGGTTGCGGCCTATCTGTGAGTCGAAGGCTTTATCAACAAGCCACTGATATGTTTCCCCGACGTTCTTCATCCCGAACGGCATTTTTATATAACAGTATACGCCTTGACTAGTATGGAACGCTGTTTTCTATGCGTCTTCTTCCGCCATCTGGATCTGGTGGTATCCTTGATATGCGTCTAAGAAGCATTTAAATGGATATCCACATAGGGATTCCACCTTCCAGTCAATCTCCAGTAACGGGTAACAATCCTGTGGACAACCTTTGTTCAGATCCGTAAAATCTACGCACATGCGCCAGCTTCCGTCATGCTTTTTGACCATGACTGGGTTGGATAACCACTCGTGGTAGTATACCTCGCGCATGATACCTGCATCCACTAGTTTACGTACCTCATCCAATATCACTTGGCTGCGTTCAGGTGCCTGACCGCTCTTCTTTTGCTTGACGGGAGGGTATCCCTGGCGGATCTAGAGCTTATGTTCTGCTATCGCGCGCGGTACGCCCGTCATATGCTTGGGCTCCCATGAGAATACATCTAAGTTTGCCTTTAGGAGAGAGCACATGGCCCTCTTGCCGCTATCCAAGAGTGTTCCCCCTATGGACACCTCTTGTTTCGGGTAATCAGGATGGACTGCCACCTTCCAATTGGGAGGTGGTGATCCTTCCTTGGGGGGAACAGGTGGAACCGGTGTTGTCACGGCATGAAACTCGGATGCTGGTACGATTGTGTTATAGATGGTGACAATTCCTCCTTCCACAGGGATTTTGATCCTCCCGTGTGCCGTGGAGGGTACTGCCCGTATGGCCAGGATACCTGGTCTGCCTATGATCCCATTGTATGGAGAGTGTGAGAGTATCACCATAAAGTTCATCCACATCGTGGTGGAGTGCTCTTCGTTCCCAATGGTTACAAGCAGACGTAGTTGCCCTATTGGCCAGATGGTGTCTCCACTAAAACCGATGAGCGGCGCCGTGGCCGGTACTAATTGGCCTCTTATTTCTGGTCGTAACTGTACAAAACAGTGTTCGCATAGTACTTCTGCTGATGAACCTCCGTCCACATACATACGGCAGACATTGTGTGTTCCAATGCTTATCTCAATAGTGAGAGGCGCATCAATCACATCGCTTGCCGTGATGGGAGGGAATGAGATTTTTCTGCCGCGTGCAAATTTTTGACTAATTTTCTGCCTCGTGCGGCGTTGTCTGGATTGGATCATGTATATAGTTGAAGGTTTGTCCTTTTGGGATCCTTCTTGTCATACTTCTTGTTATCTTTTCCATCCTTCCAATCCTTGACCAGATGTTTGAGTTTACCTGATTTGATCAGTGACTCAATGTGCTTCTTAAGCTGGATACATTCCTCCGTGCCATGGCCTTTGTCGTTATGGAATTTACAAAAACGATTTCCTTGACGACGGTCAAGCGGGGTCGTCATTGGAGGAGGTCTTGGGAAATTGGCCCCTTCCGTCAGCAAGATCTCCCGGTAGGACATCTTTAGAGGGGTAAATTTGTCCTCCGGCCGTCCTCCTTTGTTTTGGCTCTTGTAATATGAGCCCCTCCCACTGTTCTGGTTGTTTTGACCGCCCGACTGTCTCTTGGAATGGTCGTTCGATCGGTAGTTGTTTCCTTTTGAAGGATAGGCCGCGGCTACCGTGGTTTCTCCCTCTATGAAGTTTCTGACCCTTTCCATAAGGTCATCATACCTCTCCGGACGTTTGTCATTGAGACGTCTGATTATTTCCCTGTCTGTTATGGCGTGCATATAGTCGGAAATTTTCAGGAGTTCCGGCATTGTCTTTGTGCTTGTGCACTCGTCATTGAAGCGTTCAGTGAAGGCTTCAGTAGACTCCCCCGGCCGTTGCTTAACGGTTACCAATGAGATCGGGTCCCTATTATACTTCTTCCGCTGAGTATAACTATTCTTGAACGCAGTACGTAGTTCAGTGAAATTATCAATGCTTCGCGGAGGAAGTCCCTCAAACCAGTCACGAGCATTGCCGATCAAGGTTGAATTGAACATTTGGCACCATATAGGCATCAGCCATCGCTCAATTTTTGCATGCGTATCAAATATCTTGAGGTGGTCATCCGGATCACCGGTTCCATCATAAGTCTTGACACACGCCGGCATGCGACGCTTTGTATCCTCGGAGTAATTCCGTATGCGAAGAGTAAAAGGATCTTCCCTGGGATCTGCGCATGGACGGGTGAGACTAGGGTCACACCAAGGACGGGAAAGATCTTCAACTTCCGTCTCTCGGTAATAGGGGCCGCCATAGTACTCCTCATTGTCTGGTGGCAGTGGAGGAGTACGCCTAGGTCAGCGACGCTTGGGCGGATGGTCATCCGAGTCCACTCCTGATGGACCGGGAGAAGGAGGTGGTGCCCCATTCTTTGGGTGAGAACTGCTCTTGGGAGAAGAGCCAGGAGCCTTCTTCCCGGTATTCATCCTATCCCACACGCTTGTGCGGCGATTGGTTCTGGTTAGTTCCAGATCTGGTCGTTCGGGCGAATAGTCGGACTTCTCTCCCTCTTCTCTGGACTGTATTAGTTCGTGCATGAGACGATTCCCTATGCGTTCGAACACATTCCCGGGTTGGGGAGTTTCCTCAAAGAGGCTCCGCTCCTGAGGTCGTGTCCTTCTCTTCCTCTGAGTT